>JAWNMW010000073.1:0-28038 GCA_035043565.1 Drosophila robusta
TTACAACAGGTTATGGGCCCAGGAATAAAAGAATAGAAAAGCGTAGAATAAAGTGTGCAGTCGTAAAAAATGGCAGGCACGTTTATTAAAATAGAGCCGCTGTGTGCGGAGAACTATGATACGTGGAAATTGCACATGCGGGCCGTATTAGTGAAAAACGAACTATGGCAGTATGTCGACGGAACGAAAGTTTGCCCAGGAGATGAGGCAAATCAAGCTGTATGGAAAACATACGATGAGAAGGCGCGTGCGGACATATTATTGTCAATAAGTCCATCGGAGTTGGACATAATTAAAAGCTGTTGTTAGGCGCAGGAATGCTGGTTGAAACTGCAAGAGGCATTTCAATCAAAGGGGCCAGTGCGAAATGCAAGCCTATTAAAGAGAGTGGCATTGTCGCGTATGAAGATCGTATGAAGGCGCAGACGCGCGCCAGCATGTAAGCGATTTTTTCGACGCAGTGAAAAAATTGATAGAAATACGTGTCGTAATTGGAAATTACTTATTAGCGATTTTGTTGCTATAAAGTCTACCACAATCATACGATATATATTTTGAAGTGCGATGGAAGCATGCGATGACTTGCCCCACCTCGATGTGCTTCGTGTAAAAATTCTAGAAGAATCGGAAGTGCGCAAAGCGAAAGGAGATCGTGAAGAACAAAACGTAATGTTCTCTAACCGTCGGAAAGTCAATGACAAAAAGGAACGATTCAGTAAAACACAAAGCGGAAACAGAAAATGTTTCAGCTGTGGCAAGAATGGACATATTGTGCGCAATTGTCGAAGCAGGACAAAGAAGAACTCGAAAAGTGAGACAACCGAAGAAAGAGCAAGTACAGCAGAAACAGAGCAAATGCGTTAAACGATATAGAGGTGGCATTTTCTGCCGATGAGTGAAATAACTTGTGGCGTTTAGACAGTGGGTGTAGGGCGCATATGAGCTCAAATGTGAGCATGTTCGATAGCATGGCAAAAGTCGATACGATTTTGCATTTAGCTAATCAACACACCACAAAGATAAATGGTATTGGCGAAATTAAAATCGCAATTAAAAAGCAGCTGCAAAAACCAGACGTAACATTGAAAGAGGTTTTCTATGTATCAGATCTACGTCAAAGCTTAATATCCGTTTCCAAAATTACAGACAATGGCTTCGAGGTTCTTTTTCGGAAAAATAAAGCGATGATTATGAAAAATAATGAGGTCTGGCTACGTGCGCAAAGATATGGAAACTTATATTACTTGAACGGCGAAAAGCATCAAGTGAACAATACCATATATGATGACCAAACTGACATCGATATGTCGCATTATCGAATGGGTCATTTGAACGAGAGCGATTTAAAGTGTATGGCCAAAAGTGGCAAAGCTCATGGGATGAAAATAAGTGAGAAAGGAAAACTGTCGAAATTTGAAATTTGCATAAGCGAAAGCAAACTGCAAGCAACTACAGAAGCGCAAAGACAAACGTACGACAGAATTACTGGAAATAGTACACAGTGATGTATGCGGTCCAATGAGAAAACAATCCAAAGCGGGTTGTAGGTATTTTGTAACTTTTCTAGATTACTACTCACGTCATTGTGAAGTTCGCTTTATCAAACAAAAATCGGATGTGTTTGAAGCTTTTAAGGTATATTAAGTTGCGGCAGAAAACTTCACGGGTAAGAAGATAAAAGCACTTTAATCGGACAACGGGACAGAGTACTGCATCAGAGAGTTCGACAACTACTTGAATGCAAATGGAATCCAGAGACACCGCACACGCCGCAACAGAAAGGATTAGCAGAGAGCAGTATCATGCCCTGGTTGAGATGGCACGCTGTATGATGAAGCAATCTGGTGCACTGCCATATTTTTGGGCAGAAGCTGTAAACACGGCATGTTATATCATTAATAGATGTATAACACGGAGTCTATCTGGAGAGATTCCCCACACCTACTGAACGAAGAAAATTCCTACAGTAGCACATTTGCGCATATTCGGCACTTAGGGATATGCATTGATCAAGGGCTTAACAAAGGCAAGTTCGAGTCGAGATCAGAAGAATGCGTACTGGTTGGCTACTCAACGACATCGAAGGCATATCGAGTGTATTTACCGGAAAAAAGAAAGATAACAGTATGCAAAGACGTCAAGTTCTTAAATCTCCCTGGTTTTAAGAGTGAGTATGCCGAGTTCTACGACTGTGATCAAAACACAGATAGAGGCGTTAGCATCAGTATCACTAATGAACCGAATCGTTGATCGACAAGCAGAGATAATAGCAGCCAAGAGCGATCTGATCAGGAGCCAGTTGAGCAGAGACGTGGTAGAGGGCGTCCCAAAATCGAGAGGTCAGGCCAGCGTGGCAGGCCACGCAAAATATATCAACCACCAAGGCAAGAGGTACAAAACGACAGCGGAGACGAGGATGGCAGTTCAGACGAAACGTTTGAAGAATGCGAAATGGCATTCATGGCTACGTCAGAGGATCCAACTACGTTTGGAGAGGCGATAAACTGCGAGGACGGCGTCACCTGGACAAGAGCCATTGAAGATGAGTTCCTGGCACAGATTCATAACGACACATGGCAGATCGTGGAACGCCCCAAAGATCGAAAAATCATCGGCAACAGAATGGTTTTCCGGACAAAAGAAGACGGCACAGTTTCTGGAAAGAAGAAAGTGTGTTTGGTTGTTAAGGGATACGCACAGAGACCCGGACAGGATTTCAACGAGACGTATTCACCTGTAGCACGGTTCACATCAATTAGACTATTGGTGGCCATGGCAACAGAGCTCAACATGGAAATACATCAAATGGACGTGGTCACAGCCTATTTAAACGGCGAGCTCAAAGAGAGCGTATATATGGATGTACCGGAAGGATTCAATGATTTCATGAAAAAGTTGGAATCGGGAAAATCAATTGGAACTAAACAGAGTTCACCTTGTGCAGAATACTCGCAGGCAGCAGTGGAATGGCGTGAAATATCGACATCGTTGAAAAATCCTGTATGTTTGCTGAAAAAGGCGCTGTACGGACTGCGCCAGTCTGGTTTGCAATGGTATTGTAAACTCACCGCAAAACTACAAGAAGTTGGATTGGAGCCCACGAAGCAGGACCCGTGCCTATTCGTGAAGAGGCAGGAGAAGAAGATTCTCCTAGTAACTATCTACGTGGATGATTTGCTGTGCGCATCAAATCATTCGGACTGGCTGCACCAGACAAAAGAGGTTCTTGGCGAAGCGTTCGAGATGAAGGACTTTGGTCCAGTGAAGAATTGTCTTGGCATAGAGTTCAAGCAGGATCTGAAGGAGCATCGCATATTCATTTCGCAGGAGAATTACATAGATTCCTTGCTAAAAAGATTTGGGATGACTGAATGCAAGCCGGCATTAACACCCATTGAGGCGAAATGCACATTGAAGCGACCAGAAGTAGCTGACGAAGGCGAAATGAAGAAGTATCCTTATCAAAACTTAATTGGTGCTCTTATGTTTCTTTCAGTAACAACTCGTCCAGACATTGCGTACTCAGTAAATTTCATGAGTCAGTTCAACTCAAATTACAATGTTGAACACTGGAAGACAGCGAAACGGATTCTCCGGTACCTAAGCGGTACTAGACAGCTTGGCCTGTTATTCAAACGAACAAGCGACGATCTATATGGACTCGTCGATGCCGACTGGGGTGCTAACTTGACCGACAGGCGTTCCTATTCTGGACAGGCGTTCATACTGGCAGGTGCCGCAATAAGTTGGGAGGCACGAAAGCAACGCACTGTCGCATTGTCAAGCACTGAGTCTGAATACTTGGCAATGAGCGAAGCAGCAAAAGAGGCCTTATATTTGAAGGCTATCCTACACCGAATTGGTAGAAGATGTGATTCGGTAAATGTATTCAACGATAAGCAAAGCGATCAAAAATTGGTTAAAGGCTTTGGTTACCACCCACGCACAAAACACATTGATGGGCGTCACCACTTTACCCAGAAGAAGCATCAAAGTGGCGACATCCAGGTCGAGTGCATGCAGACGGATCAAATGCCAGCAGATGTCCTAACGAAAGGTCTTAGCAGTGCTAAACATTATGGCTGTATCTTTTCATTGGGAGTCACTAGCATTTAATATTTATAGATTTGCTACTTTGAGAGGGCGTATTGAGATGCAGCCCTGACATTGTTCATGAATTGCAAAGTAACAATCTGGCAACTCGCATTTGCCGTTATCTTAAGTTTTCTTTAAGCTATCATTCTGTATGTATCTCTGTTCTCTATTGGTAAGCCGTCGAGTGAACGTCGTCGGATGATGAAATAAAACTGTTCTTATAATTTCTGTATTAATATAAACCATTATCGCTATTCTATTCCTTTAACGCTTGTAAAACCTCCCGCACTCAGATGCCGAAATTACAACAGTTTGTTTTTCAATAAAAGGCCTTGAAATGAAATTCGTACAATATATTTTTTTTATTTATGTTTCGCTTACTTTTTAAATATAAACAATAACAAATTAATTTTACAAGTTTTTCTTTTATTATTATAAAACAATAACAATTTTAATACTAAATATTACATAGTTTTTTTATTTATTATTATTACTTTTTTATAAATACTTAAATAATATTCCAAGAACTTATTTCATAATGGACCCATGCATATGTTTGGATGCCATCGTCTCTTATTTTTCTTTTATCATCTAAGGAACTTAAAGTAATTTTCTTAACTCTATGTGTGTACAAATTATGGGTCTTTGACCAAAACATTACTATACTATAACTAAATTTTTTATTGTTAAATAAACAATCTTTATAACTATTTAAATTTAATTTATCTAGGGCACATTTTTTGATCCCCTTCCATTTTTTAATGCACCCCCACCTTCACCTGATAACGAGTGCATTTTTGCCCTTAGGCAGCATGCGTTTCCCGCAGTTTTCATCGTTCATCATCCCTAGAACCTTTTTTTGAAGCCGCTTGAAATTAAATTCACGTTCTCATTTTCGGGCGTGAAAACACTGACCTTATGGGAATTCGATATAACGTGCATGTTCCATTTTGCCTGTACGATGTGCAAATTGCATGCGCTGCAATATACACTAGGCCTTGAGATAAGTTTGGAGGTGGGAGATCTGCTGGCGTAGGCGTTGGCGTTGGTGGCAAAGGTGTTGCTATGTCCGGTGACGGAGGCGGCGGTGATGACGTTGGCGGCGGCGGTGGAGAGGAGTCTTTTGAATGTTGGTCCGGTGAATGAGGCGGTGATGGCGTTGGCGGCGGCGGTAGTAAAGACTCTCTTGGAGGTAGTTCTGGTATTGTTAAGTCCGTTGGCGGTGGCGGTGGGAGGAGCGATGGTGGTTGCGTTAGCGGTGACGGTAAGTCCGGTGGTGATAAATCCTTTAACGGTGGCGGTGGGGCTAGCGATGGTAGTTGGGTTGGCGACGGCGGTAAATCCGGTGGCGTTAAGTCCGTTGGCGGTGGTGGTTGGGTTAGCGGCGGCGGTGGCGTAAAATCCGATGGCGTTAAGTCCGTTGGCGGTGGTGGTTGGCTTAGCGGTGGCGATGGCGGTATGTCCATTGGCGCAGTAAACTACATTATTAAAGTAGTTGGGGGTGGCGTTGCGATCCATGTTGTTGTTATTGTTATTGATTTAGTTGCCCGAAGCAACGTTTGGAGATGATGTTGTTGATGTTGTTGTTGTTGTTGTTGGAAGCCATTTGTGTTTTTTTTTATTAAAAAATTGGTTTTTGTTACACAACGAATTTGATATAAATCACAACTATTTTGTTTAAATAACAAATAAAATTGTTTAACTTCACAAGAATTTTTCGAACACCAAGATTTTGTTTAAACAACAAAAAATTTGTTTAAGTTCACGAGGATTTGGTTTTGAGGTTTTAAAGGCGCGATAGTACACAGACTACTGGTACTAGCTCAGTGAATGTAAGGAGCCTTTATAGACTAGGGATTTGCTGTTTTTAATGTCATATTTACTTATAGAATACTAATCACTGGCTTAAACAGGTTTGAGAGGGCATCGGGTATAGGGCATAGGGGATAGGGCACAATCCGGAGCACCTGCAATACAGTGCGTGTACCATTCATGCTCAAAGTCATATAACAACCACAACAATGTAACGAAGAAATGAGACACCCTAGAAATCACTGAGCCTGTTATTAAAAATTTGACACGTAAATCAGAAGTCATAAAACTAGAATAATTATGAGAAATCAAATCCAGAAGCCCATCCATACATTACTTGCATACATGATTACTCCTTGAGCCTTGTCATACACACAGCCACCCTTGTCAGTAGGTGTCTATAAACGTGAAATTGACGATCGAACCTTTGTGCATCGCCCTTGGGTTCCCACACCGTATAGAAAAATGGGCTTTTAACACTCTTCAGAAAAGGGAGAGTAAATTAAATATTTATAAGTCTGCGCACGTGGCTGATCGGCCCTTATCCCACACCCGAAAAAGTAGCCGAACAAGCCGATGCGTGCACTTGTTCGCACGTGATCTCATTAGCCCTCACACCTCAAATCGGAATTTTAATGATCGTCCCTTATCCCATCCCCGGAAAAGTAGTCGAACAAGTCGATGCGTGCACTTGGGTGCACTTGTGTGCACTTGTTCTTATAAGCCCTCACACCTAAAAATCCGAATTTTAATGATCGGGCACCCACGCCACACCCGAAAAAGGAGAGGCAATAATATTTAACGGCCACTTTCCTCAGCTCCCCCTCCACCAAAGGTCACATAGCCCTACAAAAACGATCGTTCCCCCCAATTCCTCTCCCTCAAAGGGTCACTTGTGCCCATAAAACGATCGGTCCCACAACCCCCTCTCCATCAAAAAGGGTCACGTACCTGGGGACCTACATATTAATTAGGGTCACGTACCTGCACGTAGGGTCATAAATCATTAATTATTCACCCTAGGGTAATAAAGGTTCCTGTCACAGAACATACAGTTCCCGAAGTAGGCCCCGAAATCGATTTGTTTTCCGAGGCGTTCCCATCTAATGTTTATGGTGTCCTGAAATACAAACTTATTGAATCAAATTTTCTAGATTTGCAAGTTATAGATAGAAATTACCGATGCCAATTTCGCAATCCGACCTTGACAGTTTTTAAAACCGGTGCAAGAAAATTTATTAAATCTTAATTACAGTAAGTGTAAATTAATGTATTTTTGTATACGATTACCCTTTATTAATTATTAATTAATTAGTTTCTCAATGATAAACGTCTTGAGCGTATTGAGTCATTTGGTGATCTAGATAATCATCTTGATCCCAATTTTAAGTTTGACAAGCATATTTCTTCTGCTACCAATCGAGCGTTTGAAGGTCTGGGATTCATAAAGCGCTGGTAGAAAGAATTTGACGATCGCTATGTTACCAAAACTCTTTATACTTCACTTGTTCGTCCAATTCTTCAATATGGATCTTGTATATGGTGTACCCAACACAAGGTTTATCAGGATACAATTGAATCTGTACAAAAACAATTTCTGCTTTTTCCCCTTCGGGGTCTTAACTGGAATCTTAATTCTTGCATGCCTTCTTACCTTAGTGGACTATTACTAATAAATCTTCCCTCTCTTTCTATTCGTATAACCGTGCTATGTGTAATCTTCCTACACAAATTCCGAATTAATCAGTCAAATTGGTTTTGCGGTTCCCAGCAGAAATACGAGAAATTCTTTACCGCTTTCTCTTAAAATGTGTAATGCAAGCTATGCTATCCACAACCCATTTCGGATCTTATGTTGTAGTTATAACAATCTTTTCCGTGTAATGAATACTGCTTCTTCTCTTCCTATTCTTAAAACGTTAGTCCTTTGTCATCTGCCCATTTGTTGGCAAGTCTTTGATGGTTTGGCAACCGAAAACAGACCAGACATGTTGAGCATGCGCATAGTCTTCTAACGAACGCTCGAAATTTTATAGACTATTAAAGAATTTTTCACGTTGAGGTAAAGTTCTCTCGCTTAAACGACTTGCTGAATCTAAATATTCATATGGGAACACCCCCTTCCTACGGACAAGATTAAATTCACTGTCACGGGGGAAGAAACGCCTGACGCACTCAAATTTTTCAATTGACAAATTTGCGCTTAATGCATCTAGGCTTGTTGCCATGAAATGATATGTATCGAGAAATCTAATTATAATAAAAATCTAATTTCAAGATTTTTATTGTGGGAGGCAATGTGCGTGTATTTCGACAGCGAAATATATAATTCTTTGTTGAGGGGGAGAACCTTTATCTCACCCTCAACTTTATTTAATTCCCTCTCGAAGAGATGCGAGTCGTATTTCGAGAAATTGTGAAAGAATACGGGAACAAAAGGCGCAATTTGATAACTAATGTTGCAGGCATTATGCGCTGCACCTCTAAACTGGCCAGTTAAATGGCAGTGGTCCCTGACACGATCAGCTCCTAATGTTTTATTACGAATATGGCAGTTGATGGCCATTTTAAAGTTTTTTTCTTCTATCGGACTCATTACCATTGGCTTAATTGTTGATAGATAAGTGCTATAAATTTCGTTAACGTCTCTAACTAGAGATTTAACTAAATTCAAACCAGCGTTATCTCACGTTCCTAAGACAAATTTATCTAAACCCCAATTAAAGGCGCATTTAATAAAATGTGAAAACGCTATGGGAACGTGTTCGCTAGCCACTACATTATCGCTAACCCTAGAGTTCATGGGCCTAAGCATGCACTCGAAATCAGCATAAACAACGAAGGGTACATTTAAACTACGCTTATAATTTTTAAAACTAACACTTGCCTTTTCCTCCGTTGGCAAGGTTGAGGCCATTTTCCCACACTGCAGCTTGTGCTCCTCATACAATTTCTGAGTGTGGGAGTAGTTGAGGCACGTTGCGCAAGAGAACAGCTCCTCTGTATGGCCAGTTAACTGTTTCCGGCCAGTTAACTGGTCCAATAAAATAAACAAATGTATACGTATTTTGTCATTACTGATACAATGTAAAAATATATATTGAATACATACCTCGACAAATTCTTTATCCATACTAAATGGGCTCGACCTTCCTCTTCCAACAACTAGAGTGGGCCGATCACTGCTCCAATTTCCTCGTCGAACCGGAATACATTTATGCTGATGCTGGGGCTTTGCCTCTCAAACACTTTGATTTGCTTCAAATCGAGAGGAAACTCCAGATGCTCAAAATTAAGCGTGAGGTGCTCGCTTATTTGAATATGCACGGCTTGGATATCTCCTATTCCATAGCTCGCACATCTGTTCGGGTTGCCTTGTGGTGTTTTTAAGGCAGAAATCACTGCGCGCTTGAAACAACACTCATCGCTGTTTCTGATGTTTATCAGCGCCCTTTTTGCCTTTAGTTTTTTAGGCAATTCGATCCAGCTGGATACTTTCAATGGTGTGTATTTATTGATATTCAACTCCAGTCGAATAATTTTGGAAAGGCTCCAGCCACTTTCCTTCTCCTGGAACTCGTCCATTTTCGCCATTATGTGAGCCGACTGATGTGTGTATACATCATTAAGGCTCATTAAGCACTTCACAGACTTGATGATATCCTCGCCAACGTATTTTACATACTCTGCGAATAGCTCAAAGTTTGCTTTCACAGAGGTGTGGAAATGTAAATATTGTTGAGCAACGGGAGTAATGCTCGGGGCGCATCATCCATAAACTTCTCAGGCACCAGCACATCTTCCTTGCTGTTGCCAAAGACGTAGGTGCATATGCGGTTTTTGAAGCCGCTTGAAATTAAATTCACGTTCTCATTTTCGGGCGTGAAAACACTAACCATTTTGCCTGTACGATGTGCAAATTGCATGCGCTGCAATATACACTAGGCCTTGAGATAAGTTTGGAGGTGGGAGATCTGGTGGCGTAGGCGTTGGCGTTGGTGGCAAAGGTGTTGCTATGTCCGGTGACGGAGGCGGCGGTGATGACGTTGGCGGCGGCGGTGGAGAGGAGTCTTTTGAATGTTGGTCCGGTGAATGAGGCGGTGATTGCGTTGGCGGCGGCGGTAGTAAAGACTCTCTTGGAGGTAGTTCTGGTATTGTTAAGTCCGTTGGCGGTGGCGGTGGGACGAGCGATGGTGGTTGCGTTAGCGGTAACGGTAAGTCCGGTGGTGATAAGTCCTTTAACGGTGGCGGTGGGGCTAGCGATGGTAGTTGGGTTGGCGACGGCGGTAAATCCGGTGGCGTTAAGTCCGTTGGCGGTGGTGGTTGGGTTAGCGGCGGCGGTGGCGTAAAATCCGATGGCGTTAAGTCCGTTGGCGGTGGTGGTTGGCTTAGCGGTGGCGATGGCGGTATGTCCATTGGCGCAATAAACTACATTATTAAAGTAGTTGGGGGTGGCGTTGCGATCCATGTTGTTGTTATTGTTATTGATTTAGTTGCCCGAAGCAACGTTTGGAGATGATGTTGTTGATGTTGTTGTTGTTGTTGTTGGAAGCCATTTGTGTTTTTTTTTATTAAAAAATTGGTTTTTGTTACACAACGAATTTGATATAAATCACAACTATTTTGTTTAAATAACAAATAAAATTGTTTAACTTCACAAGGATTTTTCGAACACCAAGATTTTGTTTAAACAACAAAAAATTTGTTTAAGTTCACAAGGATTTGGTTTTGAGGTTTTAAAGGCGCGATAGTACACAGACTACTGGTACTGGCTCAGTGAATGTAAGGAGCCTTTAAAGACTAGGGATTGCTGTTTTTAATGTCATATTTACTTATAGAATACTAATCACTGGCTTAAACAGGTTTGAGAGGGCATCGGGTATAGGGCATAGGGGATAGGGCACAATCCGGAGCACCTGCAATACAGTGCGTGTACTATGCGGGGTTAAAGTCATATAACAACCAAAACAATGTAACGAAGAAAGGAGACACCCTAGAAATCACTGAGCCTGTTATTAAAAATTTGACACGTAAATCAGAAGTCATAAAACTAGAATAATTATGAGAAATCAAATCCAGAAGCCCATCCATACATTACTTGCATACATGATTACTCCTTGAGCCTTGTCATACACACAGCCACCCTTGTCAGTAGGTGTCTATAAACGTGAAATTGACGATCGAACCTTTGTGCATCGCCCTTGGGTTCCCACACCGTATAGAAAAATGGGCTGTTAACACTCTTCAGAAAAGGGAGAGTAAATTAAATGTTTATAAGTCTGCGCACGTGGCTGATCGGCCCTTATCCCACACCCGAAAAAGTAGCCGAACAAGCCGATGCGTGCACTTGTTCGCACGTGATCTCATTAGCCCTCACACCTCAAATCGGAATTTTAATGATCGTCCCTTATCCCATCCCCGGAAAAGTAGTCGAACAAGTCGATGCGTGCACTTGGGTGCACTTGTGTGCACTTTTTCTTATAAGCCCTCACACCTAAAAATCCGAATTTTAATGATCGGGCACCCACGCCACACCCGAAAAAGGAGAGGCAATAATATTTAACGGCCACTTTCCTCAGCTCCCCCCTCCACCAAAGGTCACATAGCCCTACAAAAACGATCGTTCCCCCCAATTCCTCTCCCTCAAAGGGTCACTTGTGCCCATAAAACGATCGGTCCCACAACCCCCTCTCCATCAAAAAGGGTCACGTACCTGGGGACCTACATATTAATTAGGGTCACGTACCTGCACGTAGGGTCATAAATCATTAATTATTCACCCTAGGGTAATAAAGGTTCCTGTCACAGAACATACAGTTCCCGAAGTAGGCCCCGAAATCGATTTGTTTTCCGAGGCGTTCCCATCTAATGTTTATGGTGTCCTGAAATACAAACTTATTGAATCAAATTTGCTAGATTTGCAAGTTATAGATAGAAATTACCGATGCCAATTTCGCAATCCGACATAGACAGTTTTCAAAACCGGTGGAAGAAAATTTATTAAATGTTAATTACAGTAAGTGTAAATTAATGTATTTTTATAGACGATTACCCTTTATTAATTATTAATTAATTAGTTTCTCAATGATAAACGTCTTGAGCGTATTGAGTCATTTGGTGATCTAGATAATCATCTTGATCCCAATTTTAAGTTTGACAAGCATATTTCTTCTGCTACCAATCGAGCGTTTGAAGTTCTGGGATTCATAAAGCGCTGGTAGAAAGAATTTGACGATCGCTATGTTACCAAAACTCTTTATACTTCACTTGTTCGTCCAATTCTTCAATATGGATCTTGTATATGGTGTACCCAACACAAGGTTTATCAGGATACAATTGAATCTGTACAAAAACAATTTCTGCTTTTTCCCCTTCGGGGTCTTAACTGGAATCTTAATTCTTGCATGCCTTCTTACCTTAGTGGACTATTACTAATAAATCTTCCCTCTCTTTCTATTCGTATAACCGTGCTATGTGTAATCTTCCTACACAAACTAATCAATGGGGAAATTGATTCTTCCGAATTAATCAGTCAAATTGGTTTTGCGGTTCCCAGCAGAAATACGAGAAATTCTTTACCGCTTTCTCTTAAAATGTGTAATGCAAGCTATGCTATCCACAACCCATTTCGGATCTTATGTTGTAGTTATAACAATCTTTTCCGTGTAATGAATACTGCTTCTTCTCTTCCTATTCTTAAAACGTTAGTCCTTTGTCATCTGCCCATTTGTTGGCTAGTCTTTGATGGTTTGGCAACCGAAAACAGACCAGACATGTTGAGCATGCGCATAGTCTTCTAACGAACGCTCGAAATTTTATAGACTATTAAAGAATTTTTCACGTTGAGGTAAAGTTCTCTCGCTTAAACGACTTGCTGAATCTAAATATTCATATGGGAACACCCCCTTCCTACGGACAAGATTAAATTCACTGTCACGGGGGAAGAAACGCCTGACGCACTCAAATTTTTCAATTGACAAATTTGCGCTTAATGCATCTAGGCTTGTTGCCATGAAACGATATGTATCGAGAAATCTAATTATAATAAAAATCTAATTTCAAGATTTTTATTGTGGGAGGCAATGTGCGTGTATTTCGACAGCGAAATATATAATTCTTTGTTGAGGGGGAGAACCTTTATCTCACCCTCAACTTTATTTAATTCCCTCTCGAAGAGATGCGAGTCGTATTTCGAGAAATTGTGAAAGAATACGGGAACAAAAGGCGCAATTTGATAACTAATGTTGCAGGCATTATGCGCTGCACCTCTAAACTGGCCAGTTAAATGGCAGTGGTCCCTGACACGATCAGCTCCTAATGTTTTATTACAAATATGGCAGTTGATGGCCATTTTAAAGTTTTTTTCTTCTATCGGACTCATTACCATTGGCTTAATTGTTGATAGATAAGTGCTATAAATTTCGTTAACGTCTCTAACTAGAGATTTAACTAAATTCAAACCAGCGTTATCTCACGTTCCTAAGACAAATTTATCTAAACCCCAATTAAAGGCGCATTTAATAAAATGTGAAAACGCTATGGGAACGTGTTCGCTAGCCACTACATTATCGCTAACCCTAGAGTTCATGGGCCTAAGCATGCACTCGAAATCAGCATAAACAACGAAGGGTACATTTAAACTACGCTTATAATTTTTAAAACTAACACTTGCCTTTTCCTCCGTTGGCAAGGTTGAGGCCATTTTCCCACACTGCAGCTTGTGCTCCTCATACAATTTCTGAGTGTGGGAGTAGTTGAGGCACGTTGCGCAAGAGAACAGCTCCTCTGTATGGCCAGTTAACTGTTTCCGGCCAGTTAACTGGTCCAATAAAATAAACAAATGTATACGTATTTTGTCATTACTGATACAATGTAAAAATATATATTGAATACATACCTCGACAAATTCTTTATCCATACTAAATGGGCTCGACCTTCCTCTTCCAACAACTAGAGTGGGCCGATAACTGCTCCAATTTCCTCGTCGAACCGGAATACATTTATGCTGATGCTGGGGCTTTGCCTCTCAAACACTTTGATTTGCTTCAAATCGAGAGGAAACTCCAGATGCTCAAAATTAAGCGTGAGGTGCTCGCTTATTTGAATATGTACGGCTTGGATATCTCCTATTCCATAGCTCGCACATCTGTTCGGGTTGCCTTGTGGTGTTTTTAAGGCAGAAATCACTGCGCGCTTGAAACAACACTCATCGCTGTTTCTGATGTTTATCAGCGCCCTTTTTGCCTTTAGTTTTTTAGGCAATTCGATCCAGCTGGATACTTTCAATGGTGTGTATTTATTGATATTCAACTCCAGTCGAATAATTTTGGAAAGGCTCCAGCCACTTTCCTTCTCCTGGAACTCGTCCATTTTCGCCATTATGTGAGCCGACTGATGTGTGTATACATCATTAAGGCTCATTAAGGACTTCACAGACTTGATGATATCCTCGTCAACGTATTTTACATACTCTGCGAATAGCTCAAAGTTTGCTTTCACAGAGGTGTGGAAATGTAAATATTGTTGAGCAACGGGAGTAATGCTAGGGGCGCATCATCCATAAACTTCTCAGGCACCAGCTTCTTCCTTGCTGTTGCCAAAGACGTAGGTGCATATGAGGTTTTTGAAGCCGCTTGAAATTAAATTCACGTTCTCATTTTCGGGCGTGAAAACACTAACCTTATGGGAATTCGATCTAACGTGCATGTTCCATTTTGCCTGTACGATGTGCAAATTGCATGCGCTGCAATATACACTAGGCCTTGAGATAAGTTTGGAGGTGGGAGATCTGGTGGCGTAGGCGTTGGCGTTGGTGGCGAAGGTGTTGCTATGTCCGGTGACGGAGGCGGCGGTGATGACGTTGGCGGCGGCGGTGGAGAGGAGTCTTTTGAATGTTGGTCCGGTGAATGAGGCGGTGATTGCGTTGGCGGCGGCGGTAGTAAAGACTCTCTTGGAGGTAGTTCTGGTATTGTTAAGTCCGTTGGCGGTGGCGGTGGGAGGAGCGATGGTGGTTGCGTTAGCGGTAACGGTAAGTCCGGTGGTGATAAGTCCTTTAACGGTGGCGGTGGGGCTAGCGATGGTAGTTGGGTTGGCGACGGCGGTAAATCCGGTGGCGTTAAGTCCGTTGGCGGTGGTGGTTGGGTTAGCGGCGGCGGTGGCGTAAAATCCGATGGCGTTAAGTCCGTTGGCGGTGGTGGTTGGCTTAGCGGTGGCGATGGCGGTATGTCCATTGGCGCAGTAAACTACATTATTAAAGTAGTTGGGGGTGGCGTTGCGATCCATGTTGTTGTTATTGTTATTGATTTAGTTGCCCGAAGCAACGTTTGGAGATGATGTTGTTGATGTTGTTGTTGTTGTTGGAAGCCATTTGTGTTTTTTTTATTAAAAAATTGGTTTTTGTTACACAACGAATTTGATATAAATCACAACTATTTTGTTTAAATAACAAATAAAATTGTTTAACTTCACAAGGATTTTTCGAACACCAAGATTTTGTTTAAACAACAAAAAATTTGTTTAAGTTCACAAGGATTTGGTTTTGAGGTTTTAAAGGCGCGATAGTACACAGACTACTGGTACTGGCTCAGTGAATGTAAGGAGCCTTTAAAGACTAGGGATTGCTGTTTTTAATGTCATATTTACTTATAGAATACTAATCACTGGCTTAAACAGGTTTGAGAGGGCATCGGGTATAGGGCATAGGGGATAGGGCACAATCCGGAGCACCTGCAATACAGTGCGTGTACTATGCGGGCTTAAAGTCATATAACAACCAAAACAATGTAACGAAGAAAGGAGACACCCTAGAAATCACTGAGCCTGTTATTAAAAATTTGACACGTAAATCAGAAGTCATAAAACTAGAATAATTATGAGAAATCAAATCCAGAAGCCCATCCATACATTACTTGCATACATGATTACTCCTTGAGCCTTGTCATACACACAGCCACCCTTGTCAGTAGGTGTCTATAAACGTGAAATTGACGATCGAACCTTTGTGCATCGCCCTTGGGTTCCCACACCGTATAGAAAAATGGGCTGTTAACACTCTTCAGAAAAGGGAGAGTAAATTAAATATTTATAAGTCTGCGCACGTGGCTGATCGGCCCTTATCCCACACCCGAAAAAGTAGCCGAACAAGCCGATGCGTGCACTTGTTCGCACGTGATCTCATTAGCCCTCACACCTCAAATCGGAATTTTAATGATCGTCCCTTATCCCATCCCCGGAAAAGTAGTCGAACAAGTCGATGCGTGCACTTGGGTGCACTTGTGTGCACTTGTTCTTATAAGCCCTCACACCTAAAAATCCGAATTTTAATGATCGGGCACCCACGCCACACCCGAAAAAGGAGAGGCAATAATATTTAACGGCCACTTTCCTCAGCTCCCCCCTCCACCAAAGGTCACATAGCCCTACAAAAACGATCGTTCCCCCCAATTCCTCTCCCTCAAAGGGTCACTTGTGCCCATAAAACGATCGGTCCCACAACCCCCTCTCCATCAAAAAGGGTCACGTACCTGGGGACCTACATATTAATTAGGGTCATAAATCATTAATTATTCACCCTAGGGTAATAAAGGTTCCTGTCACAGAACATACAGTTCCCGAAGTAGGCCCCGAAATCGATTTGTTTTCCGAGGCGTTCCCATCTAATGTTTATGGTGTCCTGAAATACAAACTTATTGAATCAAATTTGCTAGATTTGCAAGTTATAGATAGAAATTACCGATGCCAATTTCGCAATCCGACCTTGACAGTTTTCAAAACCGGTGCAAGAAAATTTATTAAATCTTAATTACAGTAAGTGTAAATTAATGTATTTTTATAGACGATTACCCTTTATTAATTATTAATTAATTAGTTTCTCAATGATAAACGTCTTGAGCGTATTGAGTCATTTGGTGATCTAGATAATCATCTTGATCCCAATTTTAAGTTTGACAAGCATATTTCTTCTGCTACCAATCGAGCGTTTGAAGTTCTGGGATTCATAAAGCGCTGGTAGAAAGAATTTGACGATCGCTATGTTACCAAAACTCTTTATACTTCACTTGTTCGTCCAATTCTTCAATATGGATCTTGTATATGGTGTACCCAACACAAGGTTTATCAGGATACAATTGAATCTGTACAAAAACAATTTCTGCTTTTTCCCCTTCGGGGTCTTAACTGGAATCTTAATTCTTGCATGCCTTCTTACCTTAGTGGACTATTACTAATAAATCTTCCCTCTCTTTCTATTCGTATAACCGTGCTATGTGTAATCTTCCTACACAAACTAATCAATGGGGAAATTGATTCTTCCGAATTAATCAGTCAAATTGGTTTTGCGGTTCCCAGCAGAAATACGAGAAATTCTTTACCGCTTTCTCTTAAAATGTGTAATGCAAGCTATGCTATCCACAACCCATTTCGGATCTTATGTTGTAGTTATAACAATCTTTTCCGTGTAATGAATACTGCTTCTTCTCTTCCTATTCTTAAAACGTTAGTCCTTTGTCATCTGCCCATTTGTTGGCTAGTCTTTGATGGTTTGGCAACCGAAAACAGACCAGACATGTTGAGCATGCGCATAGTCTTCTAACGAACGCTCGAAATTTTATAGACTATTAAAGAATTTTTCACGTTGAGGTAAAGTTCTCTCGCTTAAACGACTTGCTGAATCTAAATATTCATATGGGAACACCCCCTTCCTACGGACAAGATTAAATTCACTGTCACGGGGGAAGAAACGCCTGACGCACTCAAATTTTTCAATTGACAAATTTGCGCTTAATGCATCTAGGCTTGTTGCCATGAAACGATATGTATCGAGAAATCTAATTATAATAAAAATCTAATTTCAAGATTTTTATTGTGGGAGGCAATGTGCGTGTATTTCGACAGCGAAATATATAATTCTTTGTTGAGGGGGAGAACCTTTATCTCACCCTCAACTTTATTTAATTCCCTCTCGAAGAGATGCGAGTCGTATTTCGAGAAATTGTGAAAGAATACGGGAACAAAAGGCGCAATTTGATAACTAATGTTGCAGGCATTATGCGCTGCACCTCTAAACTGGCCAGTTAAATGGCAGTGGTCCCTGACACGATCAGCTCCTAATGTTTTATTACAAATATGGCAGTTGATGGCCATTTTAAAGTTTTTTTCTTCTATCGGACTCATTACCATTGGCTTAATTGTTGATAGATAAGTGCTATAAATTTCGTTAACGTCTCTAACTAGAGATTTAACTAAATTCAAACCAGCGTTATCTCACGTTCCTAAGACAAATTTATCTAAACCCCAATTAAAGGCGCATTTAATAAAATGTGAAAACGCTATGGGAACGTGTTCGCTAGCCACTACATTATCGCTAACCCTAGAGTTCATGGGCCTAAGCATGCACTCGAAATCAGCATAAACAACGAAGGGTACATTTAAACTACGCTTATAATTTTTAAAACTAACACTTGCCTTTTCCTCCGTTGGCAAGGTTGAGGCCATTTTCCCACACTGCAGCTTGTGCTCCTCATACAATTTCTGAGTGTGGGAGTAGTTGAGGCACGTTGCGCAAGAGAACAGCTCCTCTGTATGGCCAGTTAACTGTTTCCGGCCAGTTAACTGGTCCAATAAAATAAACAAATGTATACGTATTTTGTCATTACTGATACAATGTAAAAATATATATTGAATACATACCTCGACAAATTCTTTATCCATACTAAATGGGCTCGACCTTCCTCTTCCAACAACTAGAGTGGGCCGATAACTGCTCCAATTTCCTCGTCGAACCGGAATACATTTATGCTGATGCTGGGGCTTTGCCTCTCAAACACTTTGATTTGCTTCAAATCGAGAGGAAACTCCAGATGCTCAAAATTAAGCGTGAGGTGCTCGCTTATTTGAATATGTACGGCTTGGATATCTGCTATTCCATAGCTCGCACATCTGTTCGGGTTGCCTTGTGGTGTTTTTAAGGCAGAAATCACTGCGCGCTTGAAACAACACTCATCGCTGTTTCTGATGTTTATCAGCGCCCTTTTTGCCTTTAGTTTTTTAGGCAATTCGATCCAGCTGGATACTTTCAATGGTGTGTATTTATTGATATTCAACTCCAGTCGAATAATTTTGGAAAGGCTCCAGCCACTTTCCTTCTCCTGGAACTCGTCCATTTTCGCCATTATGTGAGCCGACTGATGTGTGTATACATCATTAAGGCTCATTAAGGACTTCACAAACTTGATGATATCCTCGTCAACGTATTTTACATACTCTGCGAATAGCTCAAAGTTTGCTTTCACAGAGGTGTGGAAATGTAAATATTGTTGAGCAAAGGGAGTAATGCTCGGGGCGCATCATCCATAAACTTCTCAGGCACCAGCTTCTTCCTTGCTGTTGCCAAAGACGTAGGTGCATATGAGGTTTTTGAAGCCGCTTGAAATTAAATTCACGTTCTCATTTTCGGGCGTGAAAACACTAACCTTATGGGAATTCGATCTAACGTGCATGTTTCATTTTGCCTGTACGATGTGCAAATTGCATGCGCTGCAATATACACTAGGCCTTGAGATAAGTTTGGAGGTGGGAGATCTGGTGGCGTAGGCGTTGGCGTTGGTGGCGAAGGTGTTGCTATGTCCGGTGACGGAGGCGGCGGTGATGACGTTGGCGGCGGCGGTGGAGAGGAGTCTTTTGAATGTTGGTCCGGTGAATGAGGCGGTGATTGCGTTGGCGGCGGCGGTAGTAAAGACTCTCTTGGAGGTAGTTCTGGTATTGTTAAGTCCGTTGGCGGTGGCGGTGGGAGGAGCGATGGTGGTTGCGTTAGCGGTGACGGTAAGTCCGGTGGTGATAAGTCCTTTAACGGTGGCGGTGGGGCTAGCGATGGTAGTTGGGTTGGCGACGGCGGTAAATCCGGTGGCGTTAAGTCCGTTGGCGGTGGTGGTTGGGTTAGCGGCGGCGGTGGCGTAAAATCCGATGGCGTTAAGTCCGTTGGCGGTGGTGGTTGGCTTAGCGGTGGCGATGGCGGTATGTCCATTGGCGCAGTAAACTACATTATTAAAGTAGTTGGGGGTGGCGTTGCGATCCATGTTGTTGTTATTGTTATTGATTTAGTTGCCCGAAGCAACGTTTGGAGATGATGTTGTTGATGTTGTTGTTGTTGTTGTTGGAAGCCATTTGTGTTTTTTTTTATTAAAAAATTGGTTTTTGTTACACAACGAATTTGATATAAATCACAACTATTTTGTTTAAATAACAAATAAAATTGTTTAACTTCACAAGGATTTTTCATACACCAAGATTTTGTTTAAACAACCAAAAATTTGTTTAAGTTCACAAGGATTTGGTTTTGAGGTTTTAAAGGCGCGATAGTACACAGACTACTGGTACTGGCTCAGTGAATGTAAGGAGCCTTTAAAGACTAGGGATTGCTGTTTTTAATGTCATATTTACTTATAGAATACTAATCACTGGCTTAAACAGGTTTGAGAGGGCATCGGATATAGGGCATAGGGGATAGGGCACAATCCGGAGCACCTGCAATACAGTGCGTGTACTATGCGGGCTTAAAGTCATATAACAACCAAAACAATGTAACGAAGAAAGGAGACACCCTAGAAATCACTGAGCCTGTTATTAAAAATTTGACACGTAAATCAGAAGTCATAAAACTAGAATAATTATGAGAAATCAAATCCAGAAGCCCATCCATACATTACTTGCATACATGATTACTCCTTGAGCCTTGTCATACACACAGCCACCCTTGTCAGTAGGTGTCTATAAACGTGAAATTGACGATCGAACCTTTGTGCATCGCCCTTGGGTTCCCACACCGTATAGAAAAATGGGCTGTTAACACTCTTCAGAAAAGGGAGAGTAAATTAAATATTTATAAGTCTGCGCACGTGGCTGATCGGCCCTTATCCCACACCCGAAAAAGTAGCCGAACAAGCCGATGCGTGCACTTGTTCGCACGTGATCTCATTAGCCCTCACACCTCAAATCGGAATTTTAATGATCGTCCCTTATCCCATCCCCGGAAAAGTAGTCGAACAAGTCGATGCGTGCACTTAGGTGCACTTGTGTGCACTTGTTCTTATAAGCCCTCACACCTAAAAATCCGAATTTTAATGATCGGGCACCCACGCCACACCCGAAAAAGGAGAGGCAATAATATTTAACGGCCACTTTCCTCAGCTCCCCCCTCCACCAAAGGTCACATAGCCCTACAAAAACGATCGTTCCCCCCAATTCCTCTCCCTCAAAGGGTCACTTGTGCCCATAAAACGATCGGTCCCACAACCCCCTCTCCATCAAAAAGGGTCACGTACCTGGGGACCTACATATTAATTAGGGTCACGTACCTGCACGTAGGGTCATAAATCATTAATTATTCACCCTAGGGTAATAAAGGTTCCTGTCACAGAACATACAGTTCCCGAAGTAGGCCCCGAAATCGATTTGTTTTCCGAGGCGTTCCCATCTAATGTTTATGGTGTCCTGAAATACAAACTTATTGAATCAAATTTGCTAGATTTGCAAGTTATAGATAGAAATTACCGATGCCAATTTCGCAATCCGACCTAGACAGTTTTCAAAACCGGTGCAAGAAAATTTATTAAATCTTAATTACAGTAAGTGTAAATTAATGTATTTTTATAGACGATTACCCTTTATTAATTATTAATTAATTAGTTTCTCAATGATAAACGTCTTGAGCGTATTGAGTCATTTGGTGATCTAGATAATCATCTTGATCCCAATTTTAAGTTTGACAAGCATATTTCTTCTGCTACCAATCGAGCGTTTGAAGTTCTGGGATTCATAAAGCGCTGGTAGAAAGAATTTGACGATCGCTATGTTACCAAAACTCTTTATACTTCACTTGTTCGTCCAATTCTTCAATATGGATCTTGTATATGGTGTACCCAACACAAGGTTTATCAGGATACAATTGAATCTGTACAAAAACAATTTCTGCTTTTTCCCCTTCGGGGTCTTAACTGGA
The DNA here is from genome assembly GCA_035043565.1 of Drosophila robusta. NCBI lineage: Eukaryota > Metazoa > Arthropoda > Insecta > Diptera > Drosophilidae > Drosophila > Drosophila robusta. Next base: position 21,902 of record JAWNMW010000073.1, read on the forward strand.
ATCTTAATTCTTGCATGCCTTCTTACCTTAGTGGACTATTACTAATAAATCTTCCCTCTCTTTCTATTCAGACAGACCAGACATGTTGAGCATGCGCATAGTCTTCTAACGAACGCTCGAAATTTTATAGACTATTAAAGAATTTTTCACGTTGAGGTAAAGTTCTCTCGCTTAAACGACTTGCTGAATCTAAATATTCATATGGGAACACCCCCTTCCTACGGACAAGATTAAATTCACTGTCACGGGGGAAGAAACGCCTGACGCACTCAAATTTTTCAATTGACAAATTTGCGCTTAATGCATCTAGGCTTGTTGCCATGAAACGATATGTATCGAGAAATCTAATTATAATAAAAATCTAATTTCAAGATTTTTATTGTGGCAGGCAATGTGCGTGTATTTCGACAGCGAAATATATAATTCTTTGTTGAGGGGGAGAACCTTTATCTCACCCTCAACTTTATTCAATTCCCTCTCGAAGAGATGCGAGTCGTATTTCGAGAAATTGTGAAAGAATACGGGAACAAAAGGCGCAATTTGATAACTAATGTTGCAGGCATTATGCGCTGCACCTCTAAACTGGCCAGTTAAATGGCAGTGGTCCCTGACACGATCAGCTCCTAATGTTTTATTACAAATATGGCAGTTGATGGCCATTTTAAAGTTTTTTTCTTCTATCGGACTCATTACCATTGGCTTAATTGTTGATAGATAAGTGCTATAAATTTCGTTAACGTCTCTAACTAGAGATTTAACTAAATTCAAACCAGCGTTATCTCACGTTCCTAAGACAAATTTATTTAAACCCCAATTAAAGGCGCATTTTATAAAATGTGAAAACGCTATGGGAACGTGTTCGCTAGCCACTACATTATCGCTAACCCTAGAGTTCATGGGCCTAAGCATGCACTCGAAATCAGCATAAACAACGAAGGGTACATTTAAACTACGCTTATAATTTTTAAAACTAACACTTGCCTTTTCCTCCGTTGGCAAGGTTGAGGCCATTTTCCCACACTGCAGCTTGTGCTCCTCATACAATTTCTGAGTGTGGGAGTAGTTGAGGCACGTTGCGCAAGAGAACAGCTCCTCTGTATGGCCAGTTAACTGTTTCCGGCCAGTTAACTGGTCCAATAAAATAAACAAATGTATACGTATTTTGTCATTACTGATACAATGTAAAAATATATATTGAATACATACCTCGACAAATTCTTTATCCATACTAAATGGGCTCGACCTTCCTCTTCCAACAACTAGAGTGGGCCGATCACTGCTCCAATTTCCTCGTCGAACCGGAATACATTTATGCTGATGCTGGGGCTTTGCCTCTCAAACACTTTGATTTGCTTCAAATCGAGAGGAAACTCCAGATGCTCAAAATTAAGCGTGAGGTGCTCGCTTATTTGAATATGCACGGCTTGGATATCTCCTATTCCATAGCTCGCACATCTGTTCGGGTTGCCTTGTGGTGTTTTTAAGGCAGAAATCACTGCGCGCTTGAAACAACACTCATCGCTGTTTCTGATGTTTATCAGCGCCCTTTTTGCCTTTAGTTTTTTAGGCAATTCGATCCAGCTGGATACTTTCAATGGTGTGTATTTATTGATATTCAACTCCAGTCGCATAATTTTGGAAAGGCTCCAGCCACTTTCCATCTCCTGGAACTCGTCCATTTTCGCCATTATGTGAGCCGACTGATGTGTGTATACATCATTAAGGCTCATTAAGCACTTCACAGACTTGATGATATCCTCGTCAACGTATTACATACTCTGCGAATAGCTCAAAGTTTGCTTTCACAGAGGTGTGGAAATGTAAATATTGTTGAGCAACGGGAGTAATGCTCGGGGCGCATCATCCATAAACTTCTCAGGCACCAGCACATCTTCCTTGCTGTTGCCAAAGACGTAGGTGCATATGCGGTTTTTGAAGCCGCTTGAAATTAAATTCACGTTCTCATTTTCGGGCGTGAAAACACTAACCTTATGGGAATTCGATCTAACGTGCATGTTCCATTTTGCCTGTACGATGTGCAAATTGCATGCGCTGCAATATACACTAGACCTTGAGATAAGTTTGGAGGTGGGAGATCTGGTGGCGTAGGCGTTGGCGTTGGTGGCGAAGGTGTTGCTATGTCCGGTGACGGAGGCGGCGGTGATGACGTTGGCGGCGGCGGTGGAGAGGAGTCTTTTGAATGTTGGTCCGGTGAATGAGGCGGTGATTGCGTTGGCGGCGGCGGTAGTAAAGACTCTCTTGGAGGTAGTTCTGGTATTGTTAAGTCCGTTGGCGGTGGCGGTGGGAGGAGCGATGGTGGTTGCGTTAGCGGTGACGGTAAGTCCGGTGGTGATAAGTCCTTTAACGGTGGCGGTGGGGCTAGCGATGGTAGTTGGGTTGGCGACGGCGGTAAATCCGGTGGCGTTAAGTCCGTTGGCGGTGGTGGTTGGGTTAGCGGCGGCGGTGGCGTAAAATCCGATGGCGTTAAGTCCGTTGGCGGTGGTGGTTGGCTTAGCGGTGGCGATGGCGGTATGTCCATTGGCGCAGTAAACTACATTATTAAAGTAGTTGGGGGTGGCGTTGCGATCCATGTTGTTGTTATTGTTATTGATTTAGTTGCCCGAAGCAACGTTTGGAGATGATGTTGTTGATGTTGTTGTTGTTGTTGTTGGAAGCCATTTGTGTTTTTTTTTATTAAAAAATTGGTTTTTGTTACACAACGAATTTGATATAAATCACAACTATTTTGTTTAAATAACAAATAAAATTGTTTAACTTCACAAGGATTTTTCGAACACCAAGATTTTGTTTAAACAACAAAAAATTTGTTTAAGTTCACAAGGATTTGGTTTTGAGGTTTTAAAGGCGCGATAGTACACAGACTACAGGTACTGGCTCAGTGAATGTAAGGAGCCTTTAAAGACTAGGGATTGCTGTTTTTAATGTCATATTTACTTATAGAATACTAATCACTGGCTTAAACAGGTTTGAGAGGGCATCGAGTATAGGGCATAGGGGATAGGGCACAATCCGGAGCACCTGCAATACAGTGCGTGTACTATGCGGGCTTAAAGTCATATAACAACCAAAACAATGTAACGAAGAAAGGAGACACCCTAGAAATCACTGAGCCTGTTATTAAAAATTTGACACGTAAATCAGAAGTCATAAAACTAGAATAATTATGAGAAATCAAATCCAGAAGCCCATCCATACATTACTTGCATACATGATTACTCCTTGAGCCTTGTCATACACACAGCCACCCTTGTCAGTAGGTGTCTATAAACGTGAAATTGACGATCGAACCTTTGTGCATCGCCCTTGGGTTCCCACACCGTATAGAAAAATGGGCTGTTAACACTCTTCAGAAAAGGGAGAGTAAATTAAATATTTATAAGTCTGCGCACGTGGCTGATCGGCCCTTATCCCACACCCGAAAAAGTAGCCGAACAAGCCGATGCGTGCACTTGTTCGCACGTGATCTCATTAGCCCTCACACCTCAAATCGGAATTTTAATGATCGTCCCTTATCCCATCCCCGGAAAAGTAGTCGAACAAGTCGATGCGTGCACTTGGGTGCACTTGTGTGCACTTGTTCTTATAAGCCCTCACACCTAAAATACCGAATTTTAATGATCGGGCACCCACGCCACACCCGAAAAAGGAGAGGCAATAATATTTAACGGCCACTTTCCTCAGCTCCCCCTCCACCAAAGGTCACATAGCCCTACAAAAACGATCGTTCCCCCCAATTCCTCTCCCTCAAAGGGTCACTTGTGCCCATAAAACGATCGGTCCCACAACCCCCTCTCCATACAAAAAGGGTCACGTACCTGGGGACCTACATATTAATTAGGGTCACGTACCTGCACGTAGGGTCATAAATCATTAATTATTCACCCTAGGGTAATAAAGGTTCCTGTCACAGAACATACAGTTCCCGAAGTAGGCCCCGAAATCGATTTGTTTTCCAAGGCGTTCCCATCTAATGTTTATGGTGTCCTGAAATACAAACTTATTGAATCAAATTTGCTAGATTTGCAAGTTATAGATAGAAATTACCGATGCCAATTTCGCAATCCGACTGACAGTTTTCAAAACCGGTGCAAGAAAATTTATTAAATCTTAATTACAGTAAGTGTAAATTAATGTATTTTTATAGACGATTACCCTTTATTAATTATTAATTAATTAGTTTCTCAATGATAAACGTCTTGAGCGTATTGAGTCATTTGGTGATCTAGATAATCATCTTGATCCCAATTTTAAGTTTGACAAGCATATTTCTTCTGCTACCAATCGAGCGTTTGAAGTTCTGGGATTCATAAAGCGCTGGTAGAAAGAATTTGACGATCGCTATGTTACCAAAACTCTTTATACTTCACTTGTTCGTCCAATTCTTCAATATGGATCTTGTATATGGTGTACCCAACACAAGGTTTATCAGGATACAATTGAATCTGTACAAAAACAATTTCTGCTTTTTCCCCTTCGGGGTCTTAACTGGAATCTTAATTCTTGCATGCCTTCTTACCTTAGTGGACTATTACTAATAAATCTTCCCTCTCTTTCTATTCAGACAGACCAGACATGTTGAGCATGCGCATAGTCTTCTAACGAACGCTCGAAATTTTATAGACTATTAAAGAATTTTTCACGTTGAGGTAAAGTTCTCTCGCTTAAACGACTTGCTGAATCTAAATATTCATATGGGAACACCCCCTTCCTACGGACAAGATTAAATTCACTGTCACGGGGGAAGAAACGCCTGACGCACTCAAATTTTTCAATTGACAAATTTGCGCTTAATGCATCTAGGCTTGTTGCCATGAAACGATATGTATCGAGAAATCTAATTATAATAAAAATCTAATTTCAAGATTTTTATTGTGGCAGGCAATGTGCGTGTATTTCGACAGCGAAATATATAATTCTTTGTTGAGGGGAGAACCTTTATCTCACCCTCAACTTTATTCAATTCCCTCTCGAAGAGATGCGAGTCGTATTTCGAGAAATTGTGAAAGAATACGGGAACAAAAGGCGCAATTTGATAACTAATGTTGCAGGCATTATGCGCTGCACCTCTAAACTGGCCAGTTAAATGGCAGTGGTCCCTGACACGATCAGCTCCTAATGTTTTATTACAAATATGGCAGTTGATGGCCATTTTAAAGTTTTTTTCTTCTATCGGACTCATTACCATTGGCTTAATTGTTGATAGATAAGTGCTATAAATTTCGTTAACGTCTCTAACTAGAGATTTAACTAAATTCAAACCAGCGTTATCTCACGTTCCTAAGACAAATTTATTTAAACCCCAATTAAAGGCGCATTTTATAAAATGTGAAAACGCTATGGGAACGTGTTCGCTAGCCACTACATTATCGCTAACCCTAGAGTTCATGGGCCTAAGCATGCACTCGAAATCAGCATAAACAACGAAGGGTACATTTAAACTACGCTTATAATTTTTAAAACTAACACTTGCCTTTTCCTCCGTTGGCAAGGTTGAGGCCATTTTCCCACACTGCAGCTTGTGCTCCTCATACAATTTCTGAGTGTGAGAGTAGTTGAGGCACGTTGCGCAAGAGAACAGCTCCTCTGTATGGCCAGTTAACTGTTTCCGGCCAGTTAACTGGTCCAATAAAATAAACAAATGTATACGTATTTTGTCATTACTGATACAATGTAAAAATATATATTGAATACATACCTCGACAAATTCTTTATCCATACTAAATGGGCTCGACCTTCCTCTTCCAACAACTAGAGTGGGCCGATCACTGCTCCAATTTCCTCGTCGAACCGGAATACATTTATGCTGATGCTGGGGCTTTGCCTCTCAAACACTTTGATTTGCTTCAAATCGAGAGGAAACTCCAGATGCTCAAAATTAAGCGTGAGGTGCTCGCTTATTTGAATATGCACGGCTTGGATATCTCCTATTCCATAGCTCGCACATCTGTTCGGGTTGCCTTGTGGTGTTTTTAAGGCAGAAATCACTGCGCGCTTGAAACAACACTCATCGCTGTTTCTGATGTTTATCAGCGCCCTTTTTGCCTTTAGTTTTTTAGGCAATTCGATCCAGCTGGATACTTTCAATGGTGTGTATTTATTGATATTCAACTCCAGTC
>JAWNMW010000075.1:0-139993 GCA_035043565.1 Drosophila robusta
TTAATAACATTATGGGTATAAATTGGTATCATATATAACATTAGTTAATCATGAAATTGTAAACAATATAAGTCGTATATTATATCACATGGATTGTCTTGTTATATTAATACTGCGAGTGTTTAGGTTGTCTGACAAGCTTGGTTACAGGTATGAGAACTATACGATAGAATTGTACATTAGAATTTTTTCTCAAAAATTTTACAGTATATATAAATTTACCAAAACGGAACGACGAGGGACTTGGCAGCAAATAACTTGGCATCAACATAATACTCAAAATAACAACAAAAACAAATATCAACCTTCAATAAATTATTTAATATCTTTCAATTAATTAATAATTAAATCAAATTAAAAAAAATTACAAAAAAAATAAATATAACTAGCCAAAATAGATTACAAACAACCAAGCAGAGAAAATAGAAAGTTTGATATACATTCTAAAGATATAAGTTGCAAATATAGATTCATGTTTTCCAGACGGGTATACAGACTTATTACTGTGGAGCTAGCATCTAATAAAAAATCCAGCATCATACCGCTTGGGCCTTGATTCCAGAATATAGATATAAAGTAATATCAATTCTGTACACAATTATAGTGATCAAAGCTTACTGGTATAATCGAAATGAATTCTGAGACTTTAGTTTGCACTAATAGCGTAGTAGCAATAATAAGGATTTAGCAAAATCCTTACGTATAAGCGTTTTTATAAGCAAGTAAAAATAAATGAATTTATTTTATTTTAATGCAATGACGTATAATATATAATTTTATATTCAGAAATGACAGCATATAATAACGAAAGTATAAAATGATGGCATGGAATTATATGTTCAATTAAAATCATCTTATTTAACTAAAGAATGAATTTAAAAATATTTTTGTGATTTATCATTTTTAGGGGTATAAGATACAACAAATTTAAAAACATATTCGGTATTGAAAAGCTACAAGACATTTTAAGTTAGATTAAGATTTGATAAGAACAATATTGGCCATATTTTATAATAAAATATTGAAACATATAAATAGTATTTTTATTATGAAACTGAATTTTCTATTTGCAAGTTCTTCTTTTTTTTCAATACCGAATATGTTTTTAAATTTGTTAGTTCATTAGAGAATATTGTTTTAATTTCAGGGTTGTTAGATAAAATTACCCAACTACACTCGTCATCTATTTTTACACTCCGTTGGTTGTAGTTACTAGATCCGATTATAGTTATCCAGAACTCTGAACCAATATGCCAAACTCCTTTCGCGTGAAATGTGTAGTCCTTGCGAGAATACTCGAATAAATTGCATTTTTTTAAGCATTGGACAGTTATGTAATTACTGTAAGCATATATTGCTGTGATTATTTTTCCGAAAATTTTAAAATTGTAAAAAGTGTTGGCAAAAGGACTAGGAACAAATAAATTGAATTCACGGTCTTTCATCAAATCAATGTGTTTTTTCGGGAAATTTAAATACGCGGTGGAAATAGTCAATTCGGCGTAGTCTATACCGAACAATATTTTAAATACGTCATTTTCTTGATTTGAAAAATAACGAAATATTTTTGTTTTGTATTTTTTCAAATTATTTGATTCATTTTTGTTTTTTTCAACTAATTCACTATTTGTTATTTTTAAATATCCATCTACGCTATTGTTATCTTTGTTTTTTTCTGTAAAAACACATTTTTTTTGCTTTGTATTTTCAAAATTTTCAATAATTTTATATTTAATTTGTTGGCTTTTCTGTTTGATAATTTTCTCTTTATTTTTGTACAGATTTAAATTGTTGGTGTATTTTTGAAACATTTCATCATATACGAAATTAGCAAGTTTTTTGTCTTTAATTACAAAATACCTATCAATTCTATTTGTGAAGTAGGTTTCAGCCATATTTGCGCCTGAAATACACACTTCATCATCAAACAAATAAGCTTTTAAATGATACACTCCTAAAATCTCATTAATTATATTTGGCAAGATTCTGCAATTATTCACATCTACCATCTTGAATATTCTCCACATATTATTATTATTTATGTAGTCTATTAGTTTTTTATTCCTTACATTTCTTGATTTGTCTAGCAACACAATGGTGGGTTTGTTATTACGCATTCTATTTAAAAGCATTTCTAACAAAGTCTTTCCCTTTTCTTCTATTTCAAAAATGAGACATGCTATACATACAACGGTTGCCTTTTCTAAATTATCTAGCAAATAATTATAATACTCTGAGGGTGTGATCAGAACTTTCAAGTTATCAATTGAAAACATTTTATAATGTGAAAATGCGTCTATTACATTATCGATAGCTGCCGAATTTTTCATAATATTATGGTATCATTTATTTTAATTTTTAAACAATTTCATTTAAAAATAAATATATGAAGAATTTGAAAAATATTTTACTTAAACTGATTATTAAAAATACTTGAAAATCACCGTTATGTACTAGAATATATTTTTTCATATGACAGTAATTTATATATGTTAATAAACATTTACATTTTTTATTATGAAGTTTATGTTAATCATATATTACTAGACTTTTATTATTAGTTTATTTATCAAATGTATCATACTTATTGGCTTAATTTAACACAATAAATATATATCAAACAGATAATTTAAGTTATAATAAAAATATTTTGTGCATCTAATGTCCAGAAATGACAGTAATTTATATTTATTATTAAACATTCACATAAATTTTAATTAGATTTGTTGTTCTACAATGAAATGTTACAATTGTATTTTAATTTTTGATAAAATGACACAGTATAATAGATAAATATGACTAACAAATACATTAAAAAAATAATTTATTGAAGGTTGATGTTTGTTTTTGGTGTTGTTTAGAATATCAGGCTGATGCCAAGAATACATTTAAAAATTAATAATGAAATAAAATTTATGATTACAAAATTTTTTTCATGATTTAAAAATTTAAACAAATATTAACAATAAAAAAAATACTGTTGAAATAAATATGGAAATTTAATTGTCATATCTAAGTATTCCTCCAGACTCGGTTTGGCACAACAGAGTAAGCTTAAAAGAACATCTGAATTAATAGAAACAATTCTACAATAGAGGTTATGAGGTTATAAAATCGGAAAGACTTATAATTTTAAAGTATTCAGAATCACATATTTTATTGGCAATTAAATGTATTGATCACAACAAAACAATTTGAAACGTTTAATCAAATATATAATACTAAAACTATAAATACAATAAAAAGCCATTACCTCAAAGAGCTATGACTGCTAAGAACAACACATTTAATAAAGAAATTTGATCTATTTATATTTTATACAGCCAGCAGGGTATTCTTTCACGAGATTACGATAGTAATAAAACTTAAAGCAAACATCTTATTATATTTTAAATGTCAAACATTTTTTGTTGTTTAAAAAGTAGATTTAAAATTTTTAAGTATTTATTCTGCTAATTGTTTATTCGTTTTATTGAAAACATTGTTTAAATTATTAATTCAATTTAAAGTTTATTTAGTGTGTAATTTGTTAAGACTATAATTAAATAAAAACATTAAATTAGATGACGTATTTAATTATTATGTAATTTTTTATATTTTAGCCAGCTTTTTCATTTAAAATATTAATTAACACGTTAAATTATAATACTAATTAGATACTAGTGTCAATTGATTATGTAGATTAAGCTTTTGGTATTATCAATTAAATGCCATTAATCCATTATGTAGATTGAAACTTTTGATAGTAATGATGATATTAATTAATATTTTAATTGACATCAAAATTTATGACTGGTTTAAATTAAAAAGTTTATTGAAAATAAAAATATTAATAAAGTGCTAATATTAATTCATTCTAAAGAATAAAACGTTTGATATTATTAATAAAATACTAATATTAATTGGTTCTGTATATTTAAAGTTTAATCTAACTATATTTTTTGCAATAAAAATAATTAATAATATGAATTAATAAAAATTAAAAAATTCATTCATCTATTCATTAAAATGTTTCAAATTAAAATTATTAATGAACATATATCAAATTAACAGTTTTGTTTCTAACTGTAACAAGAGTATACCAAACTAATTATAACACATGACAAATGACAATTAAATATTAACTTTAAATGTGATACAATTTTAACATAATCAATAAACGCAACTTTCAAATTTAAAACATGTTTTTTTATTATTAAACTAATTTATGATGAACTAACCCATGAATGTAAACAAGACGTTTAACGATCTATTACCAAATGAATCAGAGTATTATAAAAATTTGTTTTTAAATAAACACAAGAACATTATTAAAAACATTTTGGATGGTACCATACTTATAGGCTTGGCAACGGATTTCTGAATTTTTTAAAATTAGACTTGACTGAGATTGATGTAGAAGAATCTAAAATGATTAAAACCGATTTGAAGTACTCGATGTACGATTTAGATATACCAGTTGTTATTAATACGCCTATAAATATGCTAATGAATATGAATTACATGTATGAAGGGTTATTCCGACTGAGTGCGTCGTCAAAACGGTTGGATGAACTTGAGTCTGAAATATACGAACTAGTTGATAGTCTAGGTGAAAAGTATGGCAAATTGTTTTCTAAAATAGCAAAAAATTCAACGGAGGTAGATTTGGTTGAGGTCTACAAAAGATTGATGCGATCTTTTAACACATCACTCATTGGACCTCAGTTGATTGATTATTTTGTGAAAATAGAAAAAGTGCAAGATAACGTTGAAAAACTTATATGCTGTCGAGCAGTGTTCTACATAATAAAGAAAAAAACAGACATCTATTAGAACATGCGATAAAATTGTGTATGCAAATATATACAGATGTGAGAAATAATAAAGACTGTTCAAATCTAAATAAACATCTAAATGTGAATGGTTTTTGCATGACAATGCTTCCAACATTTTTTATTACGGTTAATTCAACTTGGATATTGTCTGATCCTGAAATATTTATAAGCGTTCTTGAATTTTTTTTAATAATTTCAGAGAAATTATTGCTTTGGATATGACACTATTAGATGTTGTAAATAATAAAATATTTGTTTAATATTTATAGGTTTAATCATTTATTAAATGGTCGATCGAACCATTTTGTTAAAACAACATAAAATGGTTAACTGTTTCACTTTATTAAAACAGCATGTCGTCCCAAATATTTTGGACCGGGAGAAGGAGCACGGGCCGCTGGTGAATCGATCGGACTGAGCCTATGTCCGTCTAACGCGGTCGGTCTTTTGTTAAAAAGTATTTGCGCGTATAATTTGTTTATCATTGCACCCTCTCTTTGTTCTTTTTTAATAAATTATATTTCTAGTTAATTTTTGTCTAAAAATTTTTCAAACTGAAAGAATTGAAACGTAATTTCATTTATAGTTCCCAAGTTGCCTGAAACCTTAACTTAGGTAACTAAGCTTGTCAGGCAACTTGGGCATTGACACAGCATAAGTGATTTTGTGCATTATTTATAAAATTTGTGTGTAAAAATAAATTATGAATGTTTATTAAAGTTAAGAGTATAAAGTATTTCCATATATAACATATTGTGTTTTTCAAGCATCAAGGGTACAAATTATTATCATATATGACATCTTATATTAATATACGTTTTGACATTTACTTAATTTTTTCTGCCATTAATGAAATAATTAAAACTTTGAAACTATTTATATCAGAATATTGTGAATGTGGTTAAATATTTATTGATAAAGTGGCCCAACAAGGTATAAGTCTTTACGAAACATTATTGACATTAAAAACTTAAAAGTATTTATTGAATATTATGTATATGCTATTTTTACGTTTGCTTTTGTTAATTTGATTAAAATAATTTTATTGAAATGCAAAATATTTTTTAAATATGGATATGTTTGAACTAAGATATCAGTAATTAAGAATGTTAAACTTATAATATTGTGTATTGTAAGTTTAATCTGCTACATTTCTTTAAATTCGCTCCATGAATTTATGGAACTTGAAGAATCATAAATTTGTAATTTATCGAATTTCTATTTTTGAATTTATTTTAAGAATTTCAAATAAATACCCTGATGGAAAAAAAGATTCCTTTAAAACAGGTTTACAACTAACTATCGAATAAATAAAAAATAATATATATTCTATAACAATTAAAAATTAGTTTTTTTGGTTAAATATTCAATTTAGATGACAAATACAGTCAATTTATTCTATAACAATTCAACTGTAATTGTCGTAAACAAAAATTTATAAATTTGTGTCCAAGTAAAAATTATAATTTTTTAGCAAATTCACAATACTTAAAATATCTATATTTAATATTACAAAAATATAGTGCTGCTATTAATGCAGCCTCTTTAATATTCTACGTTAGTTTATTATAACCATCTGCTCTTTTTATTGATCCTCATAGTTGTTTGAAATCATGTTCTCAAAAATCAGATAATCAAATTTAGCCTAAAAAACTCATACAAACAAATTGTGTCTACAAGAGAAGGCATATTGTTGGCATAACAATGTGGAAATGGTTAAGCATTAGTGACATGATAGCACAGCGGGTTAATATTTACGACAATTGTATTAATCAATACCTTCATTTTTAATGAGTCAAAAAGAAGAACATAATAAAAGATATATTAATTTAAAGATCTTGCAAATTATTTATTTAACTTGTTCAATTTTTATATCACAATTTAATATATAAGATTCAGGAACTTCATTATTGGATTCTGAAATTACTTTTTCGATATCTCCACATTGTTGTATCTTACTTCTTGCATATTGAAAAGATCTATTATAAATCCATTAGCATCTAAGATTACAGCTGAATGCGATACGATTGTTGAAATATGGCAAAATGTATTGTTTTTTACAACAGGATATATATATTCTTCTTTTGTTTCGAAACTTTCCTTATCAAAATAAGTAATTTTAATTTTCTCAGCTGGCTCTTCCAGAGTCAATAACATTTTTCTTTGCAATTTCTGCATTCAATACCCATTGTATATATTTCATACTCATGAGGATGCATCTTAATTTCATGTTTGATAGATTGATTTATCGAAATAAAAACATCTTTTTCATGTACCGTGTTGCATGTCCCACATTTTAATTTAATAAAATAAGACTGGCTCATTAACAATCCTTTGACATTCTCGAACTCTCCTTTTACAACTAAATCAAACTTCATTTTATGGGTTTTTCAAATAACAAACAAAAATTAAGGTTTAATAAATAAATTAATCATAAAAATTAAATGAGCGCATTTAGAGAACAAAATTGTCTAAACAGTGTAAAAATAGTGAAATACGTTTATATAATGACATTAATCAAGTAACAATTGCAACCGTATTAAATTTTTAATTTCATATATTGTTTTGGTAAAAAAACTAAAATATTTTTAATTACAATTCGAACAATATTAAAATGCTTTACAATTCATTTGTTGAACATATAAGTGTTCCAAAGCAGTATCAAGATGCTTTTATCAATTTGTAAAATCGAATAAAAACATTATTTTAAATCAAAAATTAATTTTTTTTGATAAAAAGTTTGTTAAATAGTGTAGCAAAGCTCTTAAAAATACATATTTTGAATATTTTTTGAAGTTAAAACATTTAAAATATGTATTTTTTAAGTTGTTAAAACCAGGCTGCTGGCTCTTTAGTAATCGTCTCAACCCAGGTGTCTAGTGTATTACTAGGTGCTCTTAATCATTCTATCGTCCTCGACGGTAGTCAAATGCGATACTTTTGAACAACATAGTTTATAAAAAATTGCACATGCTTAAAAATATATCCGTATTTTTCGTACTAACAGCGGATACGCGTCTGAAAAGTGGTCTGTGGAGGCATTTATTCTCCATTGGGTGAAAAAATGTTATTTCTGATTTTTAAAAGAAAAAAATAGTTATTATAAATAAAGTTAAAAATACGGAAAAAGCTCAAAAATGATAGCGATATAGTTCTAGCAAGTTAAACATTGATTTTTGAAATTAATAACTTTAATAAAATAAAATAGTTTACTATATGAAAAACTCAGAACTTACATTTAGCATGAGATGTAAATCTTACGAACATTAAGATACAAATTATCATTATATATGACAATTTATTTTTTGAAAGGCATCGACAGTAATATACTATTTTAATATAAATCGAATTACAAAGAGCCCCTTTTATTTTGATTGGATGTTAACATTATTGACATTTCTGTGAGGAACCAGTATAAATGTTTGGGAATTGTTTTTATGTTTTTTAAATTAAGGAGATTTTTTAAGAAAAAATTTGATGCGGAAGATCTATTTATGACAAACAAAGTTTTGAAGATTAAAATAATCAAAAAGATTGCACGCGGGGGATTTGGTGAAATATATTTGTGTATAGATGGATCTACGAATAGGGAAATGGCTATCAAACTAGAAAAAAACATGCCTTGATCAGCTTTCGCGTGAAAAAGTCATATACGATAAATTAGTGGGGCCGAATACACCCAAGGTGTACGAGTACGGGCAACTGGTATTTAAAGGTGTAACGATGAATTTCATGACGATGGAGCTGCTCGGCCAAAAAGCCTGGAAAAGCTTTTTGCCGAAAAACTCTCGTGTATTTTCCAAGAAAACAGTATTTATGATTGGGAAAGCTTGTCTGGCGAGGATAGAAGGATTGCATCACAAGCATTATATACACCGGGATATAAAGCCGGACAATTTTGTGACAAATCTTAGCAAGGACAAAATATACTTGATTGATTATGGGTTATCGAAGTATTACAGAAGCCCGACGACGCTTGCACATATACCGTACAAATGCAACAAAAATTTGACTGGAACTGCGAGATATGCCTCTCTAGCAACCCATCATGGTATAGAACAGAGTAGAAGGGATGATCTGGAAAGTCTGGGATTTATGTTGGTATATTTTTTGAAAGGAAGACTTCCCTGGCAGGGTTTGAAAGCGGAAACGAAAGTTGAAAAGTATGCTTATATCACCCAGGTCAAGGAAGAGCATTCAATATTTAAATTATGCATGGATCTTCCTAATGAGATATATTTGTATTTGCTGCATGTTAGAAATTTATCATTCAAAGAAAGTCCTGATTATTCATATCTCGAAACTTTATTTGATAATGCTTTAAAAGCAGATGGATTAGAAGATGATGGAGTATATGATTGGCTTGAAGAATAATTATTAATAAAAAATTATAATTAAATTAAAAATTTTCTTAGATTTTTAAAATTTAAGTTGATTTTATATGTTTTTGTCAGATTTAACATGCAATATTATTGTATTGAATACGCTCACGAGTATTTGATTCGACCAGTACGTTGACGAGGGAACAAAGAAGAACAAGCAGATCCATGACAATCATTTATATTTTTAATTTTAAAAACATTCACGTTTCATTTGAAAAAATGGGGATCAAAGTCAGTAAAATAATTACTTTTGAATACACCACCTTATCATACTGATCCGGTTAATTAAAATAATAATTATCATGTTGATCCGGTTAATTAAAATAATAATTAATGTTATGATTAACTGAATCATCTTCTAGATACACACAATGCGAGCTAGCAGGTAGATACCGTGGGACTACGATAAACATTACCATGTTGATTTTATGTGGTAATGTATTATACCTCCTAATCTCCGGAAACACCAGATTTGATATTGTGTACGATAAAACGTATAAAAACGAAAAATTTATTTTATTTCTAAATAAATAACGAACTTTGGAAAAAAGTATACAAATGTGCTGATTTAATTAATGAAAATTCTCTTCAGAAGCGGTTTGAAATAATAGATTATGTTATAAAAACTCAAGACCAGCAGAGGTAATTTTAAAAAAAGCCTGTACTTTATTGGTACCCGAAATTTTTTTGATTTCATGTTTATCAATTTTCTTAGTGACGATGAAGATATTATTCGGGGCGTAGGCCCAACTATATCCCAGATAGGGATTAAAAGGAATTTTTCCGAAGAATTCTGAGTTTTCATAGAAATAATTAGTGACGATTACGTTTGTGTTGTATTTGAAAACGAGTTTTTTGAGAGTTTTTGTGATTCTAGTTATTTCAGTGGAATAAGAACAGGGCTTTTCGAGAGTATATAGGAATTCCTCGAGCCCATCGATTATGATGAATCTGAAGGAAGCCAGGAAAGATATTTTAGAAGCGAGGAGTATTTTAAGATTAAGAAAAGAAGATAGTCTCATGATGGTGAAATACGGCGGTATTGTTTTGTGACGGAAAAGGGAGCAGGAGATATAGAGAGTGGGTTTGTCGCGGACGAAGAATAAAGCTAGAGATGTTTTTCCGGAAGAATGAGAGCCGACAATTTCTGTCAATTCGGAAGATTCCATGAGGGGATAGGATATGAGAATGAAGTAAATATTTTTAAATGGAAAAAGTGGGATTGAGTAATCGAATAGGAGGAGATGATTTCTTGTTTTGAACTCGATACAACTAGCTTTGAGTGACTTGTAAGAGTGTCCAAGGACTTTTTCTGGCAGCAGTATATTTATTCGAATTCATAAATCTAATTGAATATCATAAATTCGTAATAGTTTATGATATTCAAAGGTTTGGCATACTAGCCACAGCTTTTGTATAATCAATTCTATATTCCATACATAATTACAATTATAATTCATAATTTATAATAATATAATTTATAATAATAATAATAATAATAATAATAATAATAATAATAATAATAATAATAATAATAATAATAATAATAATAATAATAATAATAATAATAATAATAATAATAATAATAATAATAATAATAATAATAATAATAATAATAATAATAATAATAATAATAATAATAATAATAATAATAATAATAATAATAATAATAATAATAATAATAATAATAATAATAATAATAATAATAATAATAATAATAATAATAATAATAATAATAATAATAATAATAATAATAATAATAATAATAATAATAATAATAATAATAATAATAATAATAATAATAATAATAATAATAATAATAATAATAATAATAATAATAATAATAATAATAATAATAATAATAATAATAATAATAATAATAATAATAATAATATAATATAATATAATATAATATAAATAAATTACGATTGGAATAAAATAAAACTGATGACGATTGCAGGGCGAATATTCGATGAAGTGGATATGTATTGGCACTGGGGTATGAATCATAATAATCATTTATATTTAATTAAGTTATATTAAAAATAAATGAATATAAAATAACGGCCGAACGGGACCGGAGTCGCCGTGAACGTGAATACTGACGAACAAATAAGAAGACGCTTATAAATATTTGCGGGCGAATAACTCTGAGGGGTTTAATTGTGAAATATAATTATTTGTTGTTTAAACGGAACCCATGGCAACAGAAAATAGTGAAACAAAGAGGAGTAACAAACAGGGGGAAACCAAAATAGATGAAGATTTGTATAGCCGACAGTTGTTTGTGCTGGGACAGGACGCGATGAAGGAGATGATGAAGAAGAGGATACTTATAATAGGATTAGACGGGCTGGGACAGGAGATAGCGAAGAACGTATGCCTGGCGGGGGTTAAAAGAGTGGACTTGTACGACCGGAAAGCAGTGGGCGAAGAAGACCTGGGAAGCGGGTTTTATTTGCGGCGGGAAAGCATAGGAAGAAGAAGGGACGAGGCGGTCGTGGAAAGAATTCGTGGTGTGAACAGATATGTGGCAGTGGGTGTTGCGGATGGAGTGAGTGTGGGGAATCACGAGATTGTAGTGTGTGTGAACGTGGGGCTTGAAAGAAGTATGGAGCTGGACGATGAGTGCCGAAGACGCGGAGTGAAATTTCTGGCGGCGAGTGTCTGCGGAGTATTTTCGCAGGTCTTCTGCGATCTGGGTGTCCACGAGGTGATCGACCGGACGGGAGAGGCCGAGAGGCGGGGAACGTTCAGTTATGTGGACGAGGAGGGCATTGGAACGATGGCGGAGGGGAGCGAACACGGCCTGGAGGACGGGCTGCGCGTGGCGGTGGACGACAAGACGTACCGGGTGGCTGTTCTGAGCCGGCTGCAGGTGCGGCTGGAGGGATACGCGGGACGCGAGATAAGAAGGGGCGTTGATTTTGAAGAGGTGAAGGAGGCGACGAAGATGGAGTTCCGTAGTTTGCGCGAATGCGTGGAGAGGGGAAGGCGGGACGACGTGGTGTGTTTCGAGGACGAAGAGCGGACGCGGCAGGTGCACGAGCTGTTCTGCGGCAGGAGAAGCGGATCGAGGGGGATCGACGCGGTTTTTGAAAAGGGAGGGGATTCTCGTTGCGCCGATGTGTTCTGTGACGGGGGGTTTGCCGCGCAGGAGGTGATCAAGGCGGCGAGCGGCAAGTTTGTGCCTCTCAAACAGTTCTACTACTTCGACGTGTACGACCTGGCGGAACACGCCGGCGATCGCGCCGACGATGGCGAGGCGGGTGGCTGCGCGAACGGCGACGGAAGCGGGGACAGCCGCGATATTGCGGACCGGGCGGCCGCGGACGACTCGGTGCGGTACGAGGGCGTGCGGGAGATGTTCGGAAGGGAGACGTTCGAAAGGATGCGGAGGATGAATGTGTTTCTGGTCGGCGCGGGGGCGATTGGATGCGAGAACATAAAGAATTTCGTGATGTGCGGGGTCGGCAAGGACGGCATGATCCACGTGACTGACATGGACATGATCGAGCGGTCGAACCTGAACAGACAGTTTCTTTTCCGGGCGGAAGACGTCGGGCATTCGAAGAGCGTGGCGGCTGCGCGCGAAGCGGTCGCGATGAACCGCGATTACACGGGCGCCATCACGGCGTACGAGTCGGCGGTCGGCGAAACGACGGAAGATGTCTTCGGCGATGTGTTCATGGGCGGGCTGGATATCGTGGCGAACGCGCTGGACAGCCTGGAGGCCCGGAACTACATGGACGGACGGTGCGTCCAGCGGCGCGTGCCGATGTTCGACGCAGGGACCTCCGGGACGAAGGGCCACGTGCAATGCGTCGTGCCGTACCTGACGGAGAGCTACCAGTCCACCCACGACCCGGCGACGAAGGATGTGCCGATGTGCACGATCCGTCTCTTCCCCGCCACGATCGACCACGCGATCAGCTGGGCCCTGGAGCTGTTCAAGAAACTGTTCGAGGCGGACGTCGCGAAGATCAACGAGTATCTCAGGGCCAATGCGACTAAAATCACGCCGCAACTGAAGGAGAAGCTGCGCGCCAGGAAAATAGGCGCGAACACGCCGGCGGACGGGCGGCCGGGGCATACGGCGGGTGCCGCCACAGATCCCGTCGGCAGCCGCGTCGGCGCGAAAGAGCCCGAAAACGACGAAGAGCTGTTGGCGGATTACCAGAACGAAGAAGATAGCACAGACATGGTCGAAGACGCGCCCATCACGGTCGAACTGTGCATCAACAAGGCGTTGTCGCTGTTCATCAACTTGTTCTCGACGCAGATCCAAAGCTTCCTCCGGGCGTTTCCCGCCGACGCGCTCAGAAAAGACGGCGTGCCGTTCTGGGCACCCCGAAGCGTCTTCCGACGCCCATTTCCTTCAACATCAACGACAAGCTCCACATCCTATTTGTGGAGACGTGTGCCAACCTCTACGCAACATGTTTCAGGGTCAGGAGAATCAGCCGCAACGAGGTCTTTCTCTATCTCGAAAACGTCTTGAGTCTCTGCGAACCGAGTCCCATCACCTTCGGCGATAAAACAGTCGAAATCGACTCCTGCGACACAGTCTGCTACGACAAAGACTCCTGGCACGCAGATTTCGTCTACGCCGCGGCCAACATCCGTGCCAGGAATTTCAGAATCAAGGAACACTCGAAACTCTACGTCAAAGGCGTTTCCGGGAAAATCGTCCCGGCAATAGCCACCACCACCGCCATCGTCTCCGGGCTCGTCACACTCGAAATCATTCGCCACGCCCGTTTCCAGGCAAGCAAATTGCACCAGCCAGTCTCCGCCGTTTCGCGCAAAAACAAAAAATCAGAAAATCCACAATCGCGCCAAATAACCACAGGCGACGAGGTGCACATCGCAGACATCGTGCAAGCGATCACTACGACCGACAACCATGCGGATGAGATCCAGCTGCTCGAGCACTACGAAAAGAGCGTCTCCAAATACAAAAACACCTTTCTGGATCTCAGCATGCCTTTCCTTTCCCGTGTAGACACTGTCCCACCAAAAATCAGTACCTACACCGCCCATGGTCGTGACGTGAAATACACTCTATGGTCTTCCATCCGTCTGCCCGATATGACTCTTCAACAACTCATCGACACACTCTCGGCCATTTGGCAAAAAGAGGTTTCCGCACTTCTTTTCGGTTCACGGTTCATTTTCTGGAATATTCAAGACAAGTACAAGAAAAACCTCAATTCAAAAATATCAGAACTCGCTGGTCTTCAAACCGGAAAAACCATCCAGCCAATCAACTACGTAACAGATGATCTTGATTTCGAGGCAGAAGCTGTCAGCGTTGTTTTTAATTAAAAAATTTCACTGATCATTTTTAGACATTTTTTCACTAATTTTAGTGATTTATTGATTTCAGCTTCATACCACTTAGTTTTTTACTATCACTATCACTATCACTAATACTAATACTAATACTAATACTAATACTAATACTAATACTAATACTAATACTAATACTAATACTAATACTACATACTAATACTAATACTAATACTAATACTAATACTAATACTAATACTAATACTAATACTAATACTAATACTAATACTAATACTAATACTAATACTAATACTAATACTAATACTAATACTAATACTAATACTAATACTAATACTAATACTAATACTAATACTAATACTAATACTAATACTAATACTAATACTAATACTAATACTAATACTAATACTAATACTAATACTAATACTAATACTAATACTAATACTAATACTAATACTAATACTAATACTAATACTAATACTAATACTAATACTAATACTAATACTAATACTAATACTAATACTAATACTAATACTAATACTAATACTAATACTAATATGATATGATGGTAATAATAGTAATATGATATGATGGGCCTCCAGAACTTTTAATAGATACAAGCCCACATAGACCATTTTATATGTTATATGACAAAATACTGTTATCATGGAAACTATATTTCACAGAAATACAGGCTTTTTTAATCGGGAACCGATGGAGTGGAAGCATGCATCCGTCAATGGTGCCGAGAAGACGTCGACGCATTTCGTTTAACAATTATATTTTATCGTCTATTTATTTTGCATTGCTCAGAAATGACCGCATATACTTTTAAATAGTACGTGATAATTCGCATCCGTTTCGCATTCGAAAAACACATTGGTTTTTATTTCACAAAATTTTATCGGCCGTGATGGCACTACCAGAAATCACTGCACCAGCAGAATACTATTATAATGATCAAGAAAGCACAAAATATGACAGAAATTCAAGAATTAATAAAATACAATACGACATGACAGAAAGAGCTTTGGAATTACTGAGTATCGAAAAAAACAACAAACTGATACTCGACATCGGATGCGGAACCGGAATCAGCGCCCATTGCCTCGAAAACCATGGATACGAGTGGCTGGGCATCGATATAGCTCCCTGCATGCTCAGAATATGTAACCAAAAAAGAGACCCAACCGGTTTACTATGTGCTGACATCGGTATGCCTCTGCCCTTCAAACCAGACGCATTCGAATACGCCATATGCATCAGTGTTGCGCAGTGGCTTTTCCAGTCATTCAAAACAGAGGATGATCCCCATAAAAGAATAAGATCGCTTTTCAAGAGTTTGTATAACATAATCAAAAAAAATCTGTTTTGCAAGTATATTGTTCTAAAAAAGAATTGGACATCTTTCGGAAAGAAGCTAAAGCAGTCGGATTTTATGTTACTACCGTAATCGACAACGAAGGTACTAAAAACACTAAAATTTTTATTATTCTCGACAAAATTAAAAATAAAATTAAAAGTAAAGATAAACTAAAAACTATTCACAAACAATTAAGCAAAAAAAAACTAGACAGGCGCCAGTTTATTAATTTAGACATTGTAAACGTTTAATATTTACAATAATCAAATATTATTTAAAAATACCCGCACGTTTCAAATTAAATTTATTTCGTATATTTAATAAATATTTCATTATCGTAAATATTAAACGTTTACGCTGTCCTACAATACCAATGATGTTTTACTACCTCCATCGTTCAAATTTTTATTTACAAATATTACTATTTACAACCATTGCTTTGACGTAACTTAATTGGTTTTCGTCTTTCAATTTTTTGTGAATTCGTGAATCACAAAAATCTGTAATAAATCAATTCTGTTGTAACCAGAGCAACACAGCGTTACAAAAATTGATGACATTATTTAAACTCATAAATTCGACCAAATATTGACAGAATCGTTTGTGGACCGATCATTATAATTCTTTTATGACATAAGTTTTTTTAAAATTTTTGAATTTAATTTGAAAATGAAAATTTGCTGATTAAAATTTTATAATTCTTCAAGCTTCATGAGACATGCAGCAATTTTAAAAGAAGGTCTAGCCTACTAAACCTACCAACAGACAGTCTGGTCTCGCACCTGTCTTCCAGTAGAGACCCCGTAGATCAATCGGATCGTCGCGTGTATCTGTCTATCCTCACTGAACTGTCAATTTGATTTGTTTGTTGAATAAATCATTGGCTTTGTTTTATGTTAGCATGCTCAATGCTAGGCTGTATGCGAATCATTTTAGATTTCCGTTTCACCTCCAAAAACCTGAACTATTATCGCCTTTTTGTACAATTTGTCGTGGCCTCTGGGACAGGCATTTTTTTGAAATCCTTAATTAAAGCCACGTGATTCACAGATACAACAGTAATCATCAGAATATATCAGAATATATCAGAATATATCAGAATATATCGTATTAAATATTTTAAATAAAATTTAAGTTATTCATTAAAAATTGATAATATAAAAACGTATGGATTTTCGAGCTTTCAGAATCATACCGCTGCTATTTCTGCCGGTTCTTTCGTCATCGCAATAATCAACGTCGTTTTAAAAACTACTCGCGCTTCAATGTTTTTAGATAATACGATATATTCTGATATTACAAATATTTTTTTAATTAAACTCATTATGTTATTTAATTAATTAATTAATTATTATTTTTTTATTTTTACAATGTATACATGCTAATAGTCATGATTTCGACATTGCTATCGCTCTCGCCTTTCAATCATCTCCATTTTAGACCTTCTTCAAATTATCCCCTTTTCAATAAATATTTTTTTCGCCATTGGAGAATAACCTGACTAGCACACTACTTTTCCGGAGGGGTATACAGTGTTAGTACTGTGGGACTCGCACTCACTAAACCCCCCACCTAGCACAGGCCCTGTACACCCATAATACCACTTGAGTTTTGATCCCAGGTCACGAATTTTTTGTCTTCGACATCAATCAAAAAATTTTAAACTCTAATTGAATCTATTTTTCTCATTGTTAGATTAATATATATTTTGTTTATAACATTGCCGTATCCCCTCTTTTGACGACGCTGTAGTATACAAAACAATCTTTAATACACTGGTATTTTCTTAATTTTATTATCAATGCCAAAATATTTTACAATATAAAAATCGCATTTTATAAATATTTAAAGTTTAATAAAAAAATTTTTTTTTAAAATATTTTGGCATTGATTGGAAAATTGTCACAATTATAGTATTGTTGTAATTAAACAATTTGTTGTCAATATACAACGGTTTTGTCAAGAACAAACATGGTGCTAATTTATTCTTTCATCCGATATTTCATACATTTTTTTAGATAAATGTTATGTTTTTGCTTTTTTACAATAAAAAACGTATTGTATTTATAAAAATAAATTAATTTGCCGAAACAGTTGAATTGTAATCGCTATTTTTCAATACAAGACATAACACTAAAGTAAACAATACACCATGTTAATTAAAGCTACTTCGTGCATTTTGAAGCAATGTTGTAATGTAAACGTTTATAAAAAAATTAATTTATTCTTATTATTTTTTGTTGCTTATAATTAAAAAATATTTTTAAAAAATAAAATCAAAGCCTAGTGGTTTATGCTGTATTTTTAGTTGATGCGTGCTCCACGGTACTAATTCCTATTACCTACCAGGCAAATCGTCTGTGCAGGCATGTTTATTCTCAAATGACATTTTTTTTGATTTTATTATTTTGCAAAACAACTATTAACTTATTTTTGTGCTACTTTAGCTCCATTGGCGGGTATTCCTCTAATATTGCAACCTTATTATCCAACACACTTCTTTTAATTTACGTAAACTTTAGGCTAGCAGATAGATCCTCAAGGGACTATTAGAATTTGTTTTTTTCAAAAAGACTTAAATTATAAAAAAGAACGTCATATAATGTAAATTTCATCTAAGATTAGAATTTGGTAGATTATTTATTATTTACATATGGATTATATCGATTTAATTTCTTTTGAAAATTATTATTAGTAAATCAGATTTTATTTTTGTACAAGTATAAGTAAATGTTTAGAAATATAAAATAAGCAATTTATTATAAATGTTGATCCAAAAAACCCATTATAGTCAAACTGTCAAGCAAATCTCAAAAGATTGATAAATTAAAAATCAATAATTTGAAGCTGAAATATTTTTAAGAACATAGATATTAATACAACGCAATATCTAAATAAATATCAAAAATAGCTACACTTAATTATTTAAAAGATAGTATTTGCTTATAATATTTGTTTGGTAAACAAAATAGAAATGTATTTATTTTGTACAAATGTTTATTTATTTACAAACAAATATCTTGTTTTTCTAAATATGTGTAAATTCTGATTTACACATATTTAGAAAGATTAATCAAATAAATTTCAAATAAATTTCAAATAAATTCATTTGATCCGAATCACTATATTTAAAAAAAATTGATCAAATAAAATATTTAAACAAAAAAATTTGTTACCATCAAATGTTTATTTTTCCATCCACTCTTTCATTTATATACTTGCTGAACAACGTACTTAGTACTGATACAAATACTGATACTCCAATACAGTATGATTTTTTAGAAGTATGCAACATAAATATTAAAAAACTTGTCGGATCTGGAATTTTCGATTATTATGAGGAAAAAAGAAAGGAATTTAACGATAACAAGGAATTTTTAGATCTGATCCAGAACGACTTTATTTGAAAGCATCTTTGCATCTCACTTTTCTAACAATGCTAGAAAATAAAATAAAAACAGACATTGATTTTGCAACAAAACTTAAATGTTTTGATGTAGTTAACACTGATGATAATTTTAAGCTGTTATTTACAAATATTAATCAATTTCTAAATCAAATTTCCGATTTAACAGATGAAAAAAATGAAATTAACGATATATTGCTGCCTATAAAAATGGACTTTCTGGATATTTTAAATAATTATATGTCTTCAGATGATATTGGTATTATACAATTTCATATCATATTATATGATTTCATGGATGCTCAAATTAATAAAATTGTAAAAATATTTGAAGATAAAACTGAATTTATAGAGAAAAAAATAAAATGGATCTTGATATAATATTTAAAAATGCAAAAGAAAATATTGCTGTGTGTTTAGATTTCTCTGAAAATAATATTGCTGCAATCAAGATACTCGAAAAAATTTACAAAATATTTTTAAATAAAGATACCTCAGATTCAGAAAACAAAATCAGTTATTTTGATAATGGCAACATCAATATCAAGGATTCGCTTTATTTCATTAAACTATATAATTCTGACAGTGGAAAGAAAGAAGGTGAAACTGAAGAAAACCAAGAAAGTGAAACTAAGAAAAAGAATGAAAATGAAATTCCTACAGTCGATAAAAACGTTAATATTTTAGATGTTAATAAAGAAAACCAAGAAGGTGAAATTAAGAAAAAGATTGAAAATGAAATTGCTGAAGAAAACCAAGAAGGTGAAATTAAGAAAAAGATTGAAAATGAAATTGCTGAAGAAAATCAAGAAAGTGAAATTAAGAAAAAGATTGAAAATGAAATTGCTGAAGAAAATCCAGAAATTGAAATTAAGAAAAAGAATGAAAATGAAATTCCTACAGTCGATGCAAACGTTAATATTTTAGCAGTTAATAAAGAAAACCAAGAAAGTGAAATTAAGAAAAAGATTGAAAGTGAAATTCCCGAAGTCGATACAAACGTTAATATTTTAGATATTAATAAAGAAAATCCAGAAATTGAAACTGAAGAAAATCCAGAAAGTGAAATTAAGAAAAAGAATGAAAATGAAATTCCCGAAGTTGATAAAAACGTTAATATTTTAGATGTTAATAAAGAAAATCAAGAAGATGAAACTGAAGAAAATCCAGAAAGTGAAATTAAGAAAAAGATTGAAAATGAAATTCCCGAAGTTGATAAAAACGTTAATATTTTAGATGTTAATAAAGAAAATCAAGAAGATGAAACTGAAGAAAATCCAGAAAGTGAAATTAAGAAAAAGATTGAAAATGAAATTCCTGAAGTTGATACAAACGTTAATATTTCAGGAGTTAATAAAGAAAACACTGTAGAAGAAAGTGAAATTGCTGAAAAAAATCAAGAAAGTGAAATTGCTGAAAAAAATCAAGAAAATGAAATTTCCGAAGTTGATAAAAACGTTATTATTTTAGAAGTTAATAAAGAAAACACTGTACAAGAATACAATAAAACACAGAATCCAACAAACTCATTATCAAGTCATAATTATCAGTCATATCATAATTATTCCATAGCTAATGATTATTTTAATTTTAAAAAATCTGAACAAAAAGAACCTCAATTATATACCACTATAGTTGAAATTAGAACTAGACCAAATAGGACTATTAATGAAGAATTAGACGAAATTATGTATGATTATACTAGTTCAGATGATCAAAGTAATAACGTAGAGATTGAAAATCAAGAAGATAATAGTATAGGAATAAATAATGAAACTGTAAAAGGTGATCTCACTGAATCTAATACTGAAAAACCATCGAGTGCTGAATCTAAAAAAATATAGCAAGAAAAAAATAGCAATTATTGCTGGAGGTGCTTTCTGCACATTACTTGTTTTACTGATAGTGGGTTATAGTGTTGTATAAACAATATATGGCGTCTGATTTATATTTATATCAATTTGAATAAATATTTTCAATATTTTTTGTTAGTGTATACTTGGCTCAGCCTGATATTCTAAACAACAACTAAAAACAAAAATTAGCTCTATAAATAAATTCATGATAATAATATACCTTAATGTCAATAACCATTCTTAATTTTATTTGTGAAGAATGAATAAATATTGAAATATATTTTTGAAGCGTATAAAAAACACAGTTCGATGTGTTGGTAGTTTAGTGGGGTAAACCTTCTTTTAAAATTGCTGCATGTCTCCATGGAACTTTGAAGGATTATAAATTTTTATTTTTCAAATTAAATTAAAAAACTTCATGTCAAGAAAGAATTATAATAATCGGTCTACAAACAACTCAATGCAAGTATATTTTGCTTAAATTTTATAAAAACACGCTGATCATATATTTTTAATTAGTTTCTATTACTTAGTGTAAAAAATCAAAAAAAGTTTTTTTTAAAATATTTTTTGTATTTTGAATAAAAACCCAAATAACCGCACTTATGACAAATTAAATACTATTAAATAAATAAATATTTGCAATTAGAAATCATTTAATATTCCCTTAAACAAAATAAAACTACTGATATTCAAATAATAATAAAATTGAATTATTTCCATATTGTCTTTAATAAACGAAATGAATTAAAATAAGTGATTTAATTATTGAATATTAGTGTTCAATTTCAAAGCGGCCGCAGCAACGTCGGCTTTAGAAGGCCCGAAGAACAATTTCTTCTCTTCGACGTCTGGAATCTACCTCTACCCAATTGAGAAGCTGTGTCAATAAATTTAACTTGTACTTTCTTCATGTTAAGTTTATTATATAATGGCTTACGAAGAGTTACTACTCTTCTTAGGCCCAGTCACACTTCCTTTCACAATAATGTAATCATTTTTGATAAGTCCGTATTTAGGAAAACCACCCATCGGATTGACTGATTTAGCAGTTAAATCGAATTCAGTCACAATTGGATTATTAGCATTGCCCATTCCGTAAATCTTTAAATTCTGCTGAGTTCTCCTGTGGAAACCACACTGTCCCGCACGAGCAACACTGTACATAACACGTGCCGGATGCCATGCACCAATGCATGCGACCTTCCTGCAGCCCTTGTTTGTCTTACGTGGCAACTGTCTTACATGCCATCTCTTAACACATCCCTGGAAACCTTTACCCTTTGTCACACCAATCGTATCAAGAAGCTCATCCTTAGAAAAAACAGTGTCGATAGAAATCTCATTCTCAAATTTCTCCAATGCCCAATCAACTTGTCGCTCACACTACCGCCGTTGACTTGAATCTCGGCTATATGTGCCTTCTTCTGTTTCAGACAGGAAATTTGAGCTACTTTGTATGGACAAGCACACGAATCACATCTGAAGTTTTCTTGAGCTCCTCCACGTCTTCAGGCGTGTAAACACCCATGTTCAGTTCTCTAATCACGTTGGTCTTACGATATGTGAACTTGTTGCAACGCATTCTACGTGCAACTCCTTCTCCCAAATGCTCTGCAAAAATCTCCTTCGTTCTCTGTAAACCATTCACTGTATTCTTGTATCCAACAACACCATGTACAACCATGGGCGGGGCCTCCAAAATTGTAACTGCGTCAATCACGTCCTTTAACAGTCTTGTTCCATTCTTTGTGACGTGCTCTTCTCCCAATACCATGTTGGTCATACCTGCTTTATATGCCATGAACGCAGTAAGATGGCATGGTTCCATGCCGTTATCCTTGGGAAAAGCCTTTATCGAAGGTCGGATGCTGCTTGCCCTTCTCTTAGGCCTGTATTGTAAAGATCCATGTCTCGGTGCCTTGAATTTTCTGCACTCATTTGGGTGAAAATTTTTTTTTTTATTTTTATAAAATTAGAAATAGCAAAATATTTTTATTATAAATATGAACATTTTTATAATAAAAATATTTCCAATAGCAACTTGGATTGCAACGTTATATTACTTTATTCAATTGGTGTTCAAAAAGAGTAGTTTTAATGATAAAAGGAATGGTTTTTTCATTGTTGGATAAATGCACACAGACTACAGCAGAATAAAAAAGGTCGCAGTAGTATTTTCTGTTATATATGACAATAATTTATACCCCTATGTCAATAAATATGCACATATTGCTACAAATTCAATATAAATTATTGAAAATAAAGGAATACAGTAATTAGGCGTGTTTAAAAAGTCTAACTAGTGTATACAAACATATAAATATAATGTATCACAATTCCATTTTTCGATTTATTCAAAAAATTGAAAAAGCACTGAAATGCAACAAAATATTCATAAATTTTTGATTGAATCAAGCTGAGATAAACTCTCCAGTTTAATTATTGTAAATATTTACTTTTATTTGCCACCGCAGTAATAAATAGATATCGAATTACATTCTCATTCATTTGTAAAATGATATTTCTGAAAAATTAATAAAAACACTAAAAATACCGTTTTAGACCTAACTACTCAGTTTGCTACAATGCAAAAATGATGTTTCATAAACTAAAATTATTAATTTAGATGTGCTTCAAATACTAATATTTTTTAACGAGCCTATTACATTAGTTTATTGTTATGTTTTTTCTGTAATCTTATTTTGCCACGTATAAGCTCTATAAACGTACTTATTCGTTAACGCTCAAAAAGTTTTATCAAACACCTCGTCGCCCGGTGAAATAATAAATGATATATTTCATAATAAAATACAAATTTTAATCATATACAGTAAGAAAAACAACTTTAATTTAATATTCACGTATCTGTCCAAAATAAAAATAAAAACTGGCTATTTTTTATATGCAAATTAATAACCGCAAATCATCAAATATTCTAGTATAGTATTAATATAAATAAATTGAATTAAGCACTTGAACAATTAAAGGCGATTTTTTCAGAAAATTAAATCTTCTTTGTCAAATATTATTTTTTTATCAGTAATTCTTTCGAAAATGTTATTCTAGATAACAACCAAAATATAAATGTTTGACAACCTACAATATGATATTCTGCTAGTCCCGTGGGGACCTACCTGCTAACTTTATCATGTGTATATAGACTGTAAAGAGTTTTGGATTATAAAGTAAGTTTTATTTAAAAAGTGTTTATATGATTTTAATAAATTTTTTGATCAATAATACGCTACTTCGTTTAAAAATAATATTACTTTAATAAAATTGTTATAATTTGACAAAAAATAATATTACAAAAGTGGTAGATTACCACA
Organism: Drosophila robusta; assembly: GCA_035043565.1. Lineage (NCBI taxonomy): Eukaryota > Metazoa > Arthropoda > Insecta > Diptera > Drosophilidae > Drosophila > Drosophila robusta. The sequence continues at coordinate 24,467 of JAWNMW010000075.1, forward strand.
GCCATCAAATTATGTTATTTCACAACACTAAAATTATAAGAACGACATTTTACTTTAAAACAAAATTTACCCGATAAATTTATTTTTTTCATTCCTTATTCACATATTCTTTCAATTGGTTATAAATTCTCGGGCATTTAACACCTCCGTGCCTCCTAATACAATTGGTATTTTATACGATTTTTCTATATCCTTGATAGCCTTCAGTTCCGAATAAGTCACGCCCCCATTTACAAAAACAATGACTTTAGAAATTTCTGTGAAATACAGTCCTTTTTTTCCCGGATCGTAAAAATTCAACTTCTCGAAACACTGCTTTTTCACACTCGTTAAAACATCCTCAATCGTGTCGCATATCGGAAGCGATTTGCGGAACAACAATTTTTTAAACTTTTCCCGTATGCCTCCCTCGCCGCCTGTCTTGTCACCTATATAATTTAACAGCTTCTCAAGAAGCCTATTCACTGGCTTGTTTTCTATTCCCTTTGTCTTCAAAATTGGCTCAATCAGATCGCTGTTTTTGCCGCCTATCATTGTTATACACAGTCTCTCTACATCTTCATTTGTGCTATTTTCAACCAGGTCATGTATTTCATCCTTCAAGAACTCATTCTCTATTTTATAAAAATCATCCAGTTTTCTTTTCTTCATTTCTTCAACCACCTTCATACACAAATTCAAGTGTGTGTTTATCATTTCATTCTTCGTCTTCAAATACGGAACACTCTCCAATGCTTTATTTATTGCCGCCTTGTCGGATTTGTCAGTGATGCTGCGCAAAGCCATTTCTTTTTTATATTCATGAAGCTCTTTCTCTACAAGTTCTGCCACATGTGGGAAATCCAAAAACCGGTTTTTCTATAAAAATCACAGTCAGTGTCAATGTTAAACACTTCTTTTCCACACTCTATCTTGTTATTATCAATCTTCAAAATGTCATTTATCAGCTCCAAATAACCAATGACATGTTTACAGGGATTTATCAAGTCTGACTCCCTGTCGAATATCACCAGAAGTGATTTCTTCACGCTTGGTTTGATGATGTTCATGTTTTCTATTTTTTGACGTAAAGCATTTTACCCAATTCGCCGGAATCGCCCACGATAAATGGCATTTCGTTCAATGTCACGAAAATACTAAACAGGCTTGTTGTGATATGTCTCAAGATATGTGGTTCATTTCTGTTTAAAAAACTATTCTTCATATTCAGTGTAAAAAAATCCTCCTCAATTGCGTTAAAATTCACAAATTGGTCTTTAATTGAAAGAATCTTGTTGGCCATTTGTTTTTCGCTAGCCTCCTGGCCAGCTTCTCGATCGCCAATCTCGAAAATGAACTGGAGATGTTTAGAAAATACGAATGGTATAGGTCGCGTGTAACGCCCTAATTATTGTGTTGGCATCAGAGACAAAAATACTGCATACATCCTGATCTCTGTTCTTTCGGATGAATCTAGAAAATGCACCGTAATTCCGCAATTTCTGAGATCTGAGACTCTCAACAGAGAACTTAAAATAGCCTGCGTGATGCTATCAAGTATCAGGACTTTAAAAGGCACATTATTTGCCTGTAGCATTTTGGTTATTACATTTTTTTGTATAGTTCTCAACATAATAAGGGTTTGCTTTATAGAAAATAATAAAGATAGAGATTATTGAAGCATGTATTCTGATTTTTGTAAAAAAATAGATACGTAAATTATAAAATACGTTTTCTGATATTTGATTTGGAAAATTAAAAAAAAATTATTTAAGTTTTTAACTATACTGTTAGGTGTTTGAGAAGCTGTGAGATGTTGTAGTAAGTTTTTAGATTATTCCTGGTGCAAAATTAGATTAATAAGACTTATCAGCATTTTAAACAAATCTATAAATTATTCAATGTGAATGTTTATCAACATTACGGGTATAAATCATTATCATAGATAACATTTAACTTTTAAAAAGAAACGTCTTTTTGTAATCAAATTGCTGAAGTATTATAGAAATATTTTTGAACACATTATTTTTGCAAAGGACAGTTAGTTAGACAATTATTTTAAACTTTTTAAAATTAAACTAATTTTTTGGAATAAATTATTTTATTATGATTAAAGATATTTTATAGTCGAAACTGCGTAAATGATGTTTAAAATTAATTTACGACAATTTGTTAAAGATATTGTTTTTAAATCTATTTTTAATGATTTCACTGTTTGAACTATATTAACATGACTATGAAAATTAAATAAAAAATTATAATTTTTTTGGTGCCAATGGAGAATAAATATCTACTAAAAAATATAAATGTTTATTAAGATTAGAGGTATAAATCATTATCGTATATTTTCATTCTGAAGATTTTGTATAACTATTACCATATAAAAACTGTTTACAATAATCGAAAAATAAATGTACACTATTTTAGATACCCATGCAGTATTTTGGAAAATATAACATCAGATGCGCGATATGACGAATGAAGAGAAAAAACGTTTTTCGAATTTGAAAAGGCGCTTCATGAACAGAGAATTGAATGGTTCGGTCAGTATGGAAGACATAATGGAGAATTCAATGAAAGCAAAAATGATTTTTTCAAAAATATTGATGGGATAACAACAGAAAAAAAACAGTTTTATTTCAAATGATGGGATTAAAACTACAAAAACAGAGAATGAAATGGAAAATAGAAATAAGTTTACGATGAATGATGGAATAGTATTGAAAGATACCAGCGGAATAAAAACAAAGAACACAGAACAAATAATATGTGATAACAGAAATGAATATAAAAGAAGTGATGATGAGTATTTTAGGAATATAGATAATATTATGAATGAGATGGAAAATGATGCCATATATAATTCAGGACTATTGACAGATTATTTTGATGATTCGTATGCTATAAAAAACAAAACAAAAGGAATGATGAGTATCTTGGTAAATGATAATATATTAGATGGTTTAAGAGAGGAGGAGGCAAATAAAAATGAAACTATTTTAATTGAGGATACACAAATAAATCAACACGCGACAAATACGTGACTACTGAAAATACGAATAAATATAACTTTTTGGAAGAAATCAAGAATTTAGAAATCGAGTTTTTTCAAATTAAAGATCAGATTATTAAAAAATATGAAAACGGTGCGAATCAGAATTAATCCAAAAATAAAGTCAAACGTGATGAATTTTCACATGGGAATGATAGACAAACCAGTTGATAAGCATGAATATAATAAATACATTAATAATGGAATTCCAATTAGGCTTCACGACAAAAAGTTAGATGCAAAATATCAATACAATGCATCTAATGATAATAATAATAATACGAACTTTCCAATTTCTAAAAATCAAAACATAGATTATTAATCAAAAAAGATCAAACGAATTCTGTAAACCCAGAACAAGTATTCACCGAAAAAGAATTGGCAACAATGATGAATTATCGCAGAGTAAATTTTGAAAAAATGCCCCGAAATCCAATTAAAATTGCAGAGGCATCTTTTTCTGAAGTTTTTAATGTCGGTGGGTTGATTTACAAAATAATTCCGTTCAATCCTAGCTACACTGAACATAATTTTCTGAAAGAAATTGTAGCAATGGTTGGATTGCGGAATAATGAAGGCGTCTGCCGAATAATGGATTTTTTTATGATCGTAGGGACTTATGACAAAGACTATATTAAAGCGTGGGACTCGTTTAAAAATACAGAAAATGCGGATCCGAGGGTGTACAAAGATACTCAAGAATACGGTTGCATCGTCATGGAAGATGGTGGAAAGGATTTGGAATCTCATGTGTTTAGAAATGGAAATGAGATCATGTTTTTTTTTATGAAATTTGTGAAAATCTTGTGGAGACTCCAAGAAAAATACAAATTTGAGCATCGCGACATGCATTGGGGAAATATTTTGATAAAAAACGACAAAACGTATATTTTAGATTATTCGTTTTGTCGATTGGAGTTAAATGAAAAAGAAATACTTGATAATTTAGAAGAGATAAAAAAAATGCAGTTTAGAAAATTCTGAAAAAAAATATGGAGACGCCAGAAAAATAATTTTTACTGATTTAGCAAAAGAAGAATGGCTTTTTACAGGCAATGGAAAAGTCGATCCACAATTTAGTGTTTACAAGAAAATGAAACTTATTGCAAACAACGAATGGCAGTCATTTAATTCTGGATCCAACGGATTATGGTGTGGATATTTAATTAAGAAATTGTATAAAAAATGTTATAAGCTTGGATCAAGAGAGGAAGTTATAGCAGCGATCCAGAAACTTAAAAAAATAGAAGCTGTATTCAAAAAATACAAATGGGATGTAAGTTTTTATGAGTGGATAAATGCAGAATATGAAAAAAATAAATTTTTTGTTAATTAGATTGCCTTTTCATAATTATAAAATGTTATGTATGATAATGATTATCCGATGATATTCGCGCTCACACACAGGCCAAGTGCTTAAGACAGACCTAATAAAGACTTACTTTTACAAAGAGGAGAGACCAGACTTTTGAGATGGAAACACCACAAGAAACCGTAGAAAGTCTTACTGATTACGAGCGTAAAACAAAACGCATCAAGCTGTGAATGATTATTTTAAAAGAAAGAAAGAAAAATAGCTCATAAATATAAATATGATAATGATTTATACTCCTAATGTTAATAAACATTTACATAACGTAATAAATAGTATAATATTGCGAGGTGTTTGACAAGGACTCGTTAAGTCGTCTTAGAAAGTTTATTGAGTCTTTCACAGAATGGGATCACATTAATGTTTGAAGCAATTCTTAAACCAAATAAGCTCTTTGGGAAGGGCGTATGTATTTATTTTAAGTGAAAAGTTGACTAAACCTTCCTTTTAAGTCGCTCCATGGCTTCATGGAACTTTGAAGAATTACAAATTTGTAATTATCAAATTTTTATTCTTAAATTAGATTTAAAAATTCTTTAAATAAAAAAACTTTATGACAGAAAATAATTTCTGATTTCAGGCTCTCAACCAACTATAAGGATATTCACTAAAGTTTAAAAGCGACAATTTTTGTATTGTAACAGAATGGTTAGTGTAAATCAGTAAATTTTAGTTGCAAATTAATTTTTTTATTTTTATAAGTTGTGATGCTTTCGAGCATTAGGATTATGAAATGTTACCATACGTTAATGCTTATTAATATTAGGAGTATAAATTATTACCATATATAACATAAGTTAATTTTTTTAAAAGTCTATATTCAAGCTGGTTGCAATCTTTTCTAAGATCTTTTCTTACACAAGGGTTTTTATTTTAAATTTGTAACTTATCAAATTTTTGATTGTTCAAACATAGAGCGACTTTAAAAGAAAGTTTGGCATACTAAATTCACAAAATATTTATAATTAATTTGCTATATTATGATATTATTTTTGTTTTTATTAATTATTGGAAATTATTTATATAAATATATAACAATTCAAAATTTTAATTTTTTTTGTTTATTTTTAATTATTATAATTGATAATCGAAAAAAATTAAAATTTTGAATTGTCATATATTTATATAAATAGTTTTACAAATATATTTTTTTGCTTTGTTTTATATAACAATAAAAATATCTTTTTTTAATACGCTATATAAAACACATGCTTTTTTGTATTACAAATCACCTATTTTAATCAATGTATCACAATATTCCGATGTTACAAAAATCAAAATACTAAACTTTACAAAAAATAAAATATTGTTTAAAGATTAATTAAAGTATTTAAATATTCACAACAAACAATGAAAAAATTGCAATGTTTAAATATAAGATCCAAATTAATTATATAAATGTTTTTTTCACAAACATATATTTAATGCAGACAAGTTATAAATATTTTATTAATTCTTTTTTGAAATCATTTTTTAAAAAATATCACAAAAAACAATTAATAAATTAATGATAAAATTAGTTTTATTATATATTGTTTATTCTAAACATTAAGGTATAAAACATTATCATATATAACATTATATATAACTAAAAACATTAATTAAAATAGTTGTATCTAGTTTAATCGTACATATTTTAAAATGTAATAAAATAAAATTACTCAAATCAAATTGAATCAACATTATTAAAATAGAGCAATCAAGACATAAAAACTTTAAAATAAGAATATATTTAACGAAGGTAATAGATGATATAAATGCAGAATCATAAAATTTTTGAACGTTTTAGCATAAAATGGCTTTGTAACAAAATTCTAAAAAAAACTGAAATCAATATTAATAATGAATTTCATAAAAACATACATGTAATAGTGTGCAAAAAATTATTTAAAAGTATTGTATTTAGCTATCATAGAAACAAAATTAAAAAAGTAGTTATATCGAACATCTTTAAAGTTAATAGTGCCAAGTTAGAAATAATAATAGTAATATAAATTTGATAACTTAAATATTGACGTTGATTTTATTTAAATGAATTAAATATTAATAATAAGCATTTCAAATTACAAAAATACATTTTAATATTAATAAATCTGATTCTAATTTTATAATAGTTTTTAAAATTAAAAAAGTAATTTAATTTTTTTACTGTGGCATTTTTTATTAATTTGGGTGTTTAAAATAATATTGAATTTATATTTGCAGTTACAAATATCGACAAAAAATGAAGATTTATATAGTTTTAACATAGTAAAACATATTGAAAAAACTTAATATTATTACACGAATAATCTAGAAACTTTAGATAGTTATGTTAAGTCATAATTTAAAAAAATATATATTTTAAGATTTTTTACAAAACAATCAATTTATTTAAAATAAGTTTACACTAAAATACAAATGCAAGATTATTTTAATAACAAAATTTTATTGTTTGTGTAAATTCATTAAATATATAAATCAATACGTTGTAAAATAATTTTTAAAAAAACTTTAATTTCAATCAAATTATTAATTTACACAATTTTAATAAGTAAAAAATTCAATTTTTTTTAAAAATCAATTTAAAATATTTTCAGAGTTAAAAAGAGTTCATTAATTAAATATTATTTATGTTGCAAAAAATGTTATTAATATATTTAATTATACCAAAAATGATATTTGTATGCATGCATTTTTTTTATTTTTTAATTCAAAAAAGTTGTAATATTTCAATTATTAATTTTTCTTAGAAAAAGAAAAAATTTTAGATGCAAAAGAAAAAAATAATGTATTAAATGTTTTTCCGTCTTTACTGAAAAAAATAAAAAATAATGTATTTGTTGATACAGAAGCCTGGAATTATTATACAAACGGTATTTATAAATATATAAGTTTATATAATTACATGGTTTAATAAAATTTTAGTAATTGGAACATATTTAAATATGCACTGAGTAAACTCAGTATTCGAAAAATATATTTTTTCAATGATTGTAATTTGTAGATTAGTGGTAGTTGATCAAAAAATTAGTTCATTTTCATGTTAGAATTAAGAATATAATAATTTATATTGATTTTAAAATCAATGTACCAGAAAAAACTAATTTGTTTAGTTAATTATCAGAAGTATTTCAATTAGATATAAGAATTACTGTAAAAACATAATTACTTAAACACATAATAATATTTTAATTATACATTTTAACAATTGCCTTTAAGTGAAAAACTGATACTTTGAAACTTACGATCAAATTTCAATAAGTTAAAACCAGAAAATATTTAATTTAAAAAAATCAGTAACATTAATATCTTTTAATATTAAAAACGTCAAAAAATAGACTTTTACTTATGTGTATCATTTTTTTGATTATATAATTTTATTATGCTTTATTTTTGTTGTATTTAAATAAGTCATAAAAATTATTTTTAGTTGTATGTTTCGGAAAATTTTAAATATTTGTTTTAATAATTATAGCTGATTAAACATAAAAATTATTTAGTTTCAATCAATTTTGTAGATGAAACATAAAAATTTTAATGTAAAACATTGTTAATACGTTTTTTTATATATTTTAACATTATTGTGATTATATAATTAAAAGCAAGTTGAGACGTTATTTTAATATGTTTTCATTTTATTAAAGTTTTTATTTCAAAACATCATTTTTATATCTAGAATATAATTATTTATTACAAATTGATAGTATTTCAAATGTGAGCCATTAGGCTCATACTACTGCTGTTGCTTCTGGTTCTTCGATCATATCTACCTTGGTTTATTATAAACACTTGATTTTTTATTATTTTCCTTCTCACAACAATGATCAGATAAAATATTCTTGTTAGTCTTCTGTAACATTATAATTTAATAAATTCTTCTGTGCCATCAGCCAATTCAATATCAATTCAGTGTTTTCTGTAAATTATTGTTACAATGCCGTCTTATATTTTAGACTTAATATAATTCATGAACTTTTAATTTGTTTTATATGTAATTTATATTAAATTTAAAAACAAATCTATTCTTAGTGAATTCAATAAAATTTTTTTCCAATTGTAGTAGCAAAAATTTATTACGTTTTAACAAAATATTATAGAATGTATCAAATAAATTGTTTTAATGCTTTAAATATGGAAATGAAATGTTTTAAAGATTAAAATGTTGTTGTTCAATACCATACATTATTGTTTTTTATGATAATATATGATAAATATCAATAAAAAATACGCAATATGAAACATATTATTTTTATTGAAAAACAATTAACTAGCTGGATAATTTCGTAAAAAATAAGTTTTTTATCTTAAAATTTTTAAAAAGACTGTTTTAAATAAAATTTATATTTTCTTTTTTTCCACAAATCTGCATATTTTTCTGAATATAACTTATAAAAGTAGTCTGCGTAGGCATTTTATTTTCCAATGGTGAAAAGAGTCTAATTTATGTTTTTTTTTAGAAAAGTGCGAATTTTCTCGACTAGTAAACACAATTATTCTCTTATTTTATTTCTCCTCATTTACATTTTTTTAATATTTCTTAATAAATTCATATTATTTTTTTCGACAATCTTCTTAATTTTTTATCCGCTTCATATTTCTTTGCAATTTATTTATTTCAAGCAAGCTTATTAAAAACTTAATTAAGTAAATCATGCAATCATAACGATTTTTTTTGTCGCACATATTTGTATCACTTTTAAATAAATGATTTTTTTTAAGTATATAAAAAAAATAAAATTAACCGTTCAAATGAGTATTTTCGACAAATCATTTAGTTACGAAACTTTATTAGAAACACTCAAAGCCACACATGAATCTAGAAAAAAAGATATGAAGAGCGCAAGCATTTACTCACAGATGATGATCGGATTATAGAGAAAACACTTTTTCGTCTCGAGGATGACGCATTTACCCGATCAGATTATTTAGAAGAGAAGGATGTGATGTTTAATTTTGATGATTATATGAACGTGATCAATAGGGGAGAACCAACTACTGGCGCAGATTTGTATTCTGAAAACGAGTCTTCGAATTTCACAGCACCACCGGCCAGGAAGCATGTGTGTAACAAACCGGGATGTACGAAGGCATACACTTCATCGCACGGACTTAAATATCATCTACAACATGGCCATACTAAAGAAAAGGAAAATGTTCACAGACCATTTGTTTGCAATATTGGGAATTGCAAAAACGCGTATCAAAATACAAATGGGTTGAAGTATCATATTGCCAAAGCACATACATCGCCCAAAGAACAAGGAAATAAAAAATTAGATTAACTTAAATCAGTTTATTATTATGATTTACGTGTTTTATTAACGTTTTATTACTCAAATATTAGTTTTTGTTTTTATCAATAAAAATAATAATATTATGTCCATGGATACAATTATACAGAATTATTAATGGTTTATTTGATTTATTATAGCTTTTCTTAATCATCAATAATTTTATGAGTCATTGATTCAAGCAAATTGCAATGATTAATAGAAAATAATAAAATTGTAGACTTTTTCATGCGAAATAATGGGTAAACGAAGCATACAACAGTAAAAATATATTATAGCATATTTTATGATGAATAATTGATTGTTATTTATCATAAAATGCATTCATTACAATTTAATAAATAGATTCTTTCAACTTTTTTGTTAATAAGCAAGTAAATTTATCAAAAGCTTTAATTTTTTAATTTAAGAGCTTTAATAATACGTTTATACATAAACTTTTTGTTGGTTTTTATTTTCTGTGGGACTGCCACTTCTTATTGATTGAAATGATTCTACTGCAAAATTTTTACCAAAAGTTCTTATTGATAAAAACTACCGTACTAGTTGATCAAAATACTGGCCAATTAATTATAACTACTGCTCTACTCATTGATTAGAACCACGACTATGGATTGGCCTTTCTTTAATTAAATTTAATAGATTTTGTAGTTTGAAATAATTTGATGAACTAATTTTTTGTTCAAGTAATTCAAAAATTAAAAAATATTTTAAAAGTATATTTGATTATGGTTAAAATAGAAAATAAAATGATTTTGTGTCTTTATTTCATATTATTTTGTATTGTATTTAATAGAAAATAATTATTTCATTTTTTAATAAATTAAATGTTCATTTCGTAACAAACATTTGGTTTTAAATAAGAACAGTATGTTTTACGTTTCTACTCACAGTTTGCAAATACAAAACATTTAATATAATAAATAAACAAAAATATAGAATATAATAAAATACAATATATTTAATAAACAAACAAAAATATAGTAAAGATTAAAATAATTCATTAAAAATTACATGTTTATTTAATTTTTAGTTAATAATTACTAGAAACCATGGATTTTATTTAATAAATACGTTTAAAATCCTTTCTAAGTTATAATCAACAATAAATTAAAAATTTTTTACATATTAATAAATTAAAAAAAAACAACATTTAGCAAATTATACAAAAAGCATAACTTGTGAAGTTTTTTGAAATTAGAAAAATAAATCATTATCATATATAACATAACTCTTAAAAATTCAAAAAATTATAAAATGTCAAAAAACTTTTGAAACTTAAAAAAAATAAAATTTTAATTCATATTAGTTTTTGTATTTTAAATTTAATTTGTTGTGAATATATTAAATAAATAAACATAGAATGGATATTTAAGCATCTGATTATGCTGACAGATCATTTTGTAATTGCTTAAACATAAAATGCTCAATATATATGATCAACTCTTGTCTTATTATATCGTTTAACTAATAATTTACTATATTAAAATAATTAAATTTGTTTAAAAAATTTAATATTTTCCACATTTAAATAGCTAATTTAAATCAGATGTTATATATTTTTATTAACAGATATTTTTAACTTAATAAATTAAAATTGTTTACAATATATAAGAATGTAATGTATTTGAGTTTTTGACTTAACTTAATAAATCGTAATATTTAGCTATTATGATATATTGCGTCAGTATATTAAAAAAAGAAATGTTGATAGTCTTTAAAATATTACTTCATATTTTAATAACGTAAACAAAATTATTATTAAAAAAACGTCAATGACAGGAGTTGAACCTGCGCTCCCTGAGGGAATCGGTTTTCGAAACCGACGCCTTAACCACTCGGCCACATTGACTCAAGTTTTGATATTACTTGTATTATTATAAAATCAAAAAATGATCGAATAAAAAAACATTGTTTGGCATATTGTGGATTTTGCTTATTTAAAAACATCTTTGAATGATTAATAAAAACATTAATTTGAGGGCTTCGGGTGCTATGTGATGCTTTTTAAACATTGGTGATATAAAATATTATCATATAAACATTAAATAAAAAACTTTTAAGCAATAATTAATTAAAAATGTTTTAACGTGCAATGAAAGATGTCAAATATAATATGATATATATGGTAATGCTTAAACAAAGCGCATCAAGCTGGAAATAGTTATTTTAAAATAAATTAATAAAATATAGCTCTATAAATAAATAATTTTGAATTTATGATAATGTTTTATATCCCAAATATTAGTAAGCTATCACAAAATATATATTTTTTAATTTAAATATTGTAAATATTAATAAGTTTATTTTATATAAAAAATGGGTTTATTTTTTCAATTTTTTTTTACTTTTTGTTACAGCTATTTACAATCGAATAATTTTTTTTGATGAAGGATAAAATGGCCTGGCTACGCATACCACTTTTCGAATTAATATTTGGAGTTATTACTGTGGGCTTGCCATTATAAATTCCCCACATAGCTACGCATACCACTGGGCCTTGATTCCAGGTAGAATCAAGTATTTTTTAAATATTCACTTGGAACTTATTTTATTTAATTTTTATTAAAATCAATACTGCAATGTTTAGATATTTATTCTGATTGAGATTATCAAAATAAATTAAAACCATTTGAAAGCTAACAGCCTAATATTTTTAACAATATAATTTGAAATTTAATTGAATATTTTTTAAAATTTTAAAATATAAATTAATTTATTTAATGTTAATATTTGTTTTTAATTGTCGTTTAGAATATCAAGTTGATTCCAAAAAATTTAAAAACGAAATGTTTTTTAAAAATTTAAATTAATTTGTAAATTAAAATAAACGTTCATTAATTTTAAAAAATAAGATGCAATGCTTTTTAAACAATAGGGATATAAAATATTATCATATATAACATAATATATTTAATTTATTGTAATTTTAAAAAACATATGTCAGTTTTAAAAAATATGATAACTTTTGACAGACATATCATATTAATCACTATTTATGATCTGTGACTGTTACTAACATTAAAGATAATAACATATAAGTATCAAAAAAAATATTTGTGAACATAAAAAATATGAATAGTTTTATATATAACACTATTTAAATTTTTTTAAAATATTCTAGTTTGAAACCGTGCAATAAAGAATAATATGCAAATCATTTATAAATTAGCATTTATACTGCTTTAAACTCATACAAAGTTTTAAATTTTTAAATGCACATCGAAAAATTCGTAAATAAATAAATTTAATAATAATTACGTTTCATTAAACTGTTTTTTTCCAAAAATGTTACACGGCAATAAATGAAAGTTGATAATGTTTGATTTTTTTATATTTAGCTGAACTACATAAATTATACTGTTGCTATCGCATACACCAATATAGTTCAATGTCTTTTAAAATATATTTTGATTCAATATTCAATATTTTTTAATTAAAATACTGGTGTTGTACCTGTAAAAATATTGTTCCATTTTCGAAAATTTGATGTTGTTCTACTTCATAAAGACATTTGTCAAAAATACAATTGATTTAATAGATAATGTCATAAATTATATCAAATGTAAATATAAATTAATTCCCATGCTAAAAAAAATTTTAGAGCATTTGAATCAGCAGATTAAGAAGTTTGATTATACACTTACAAGCATGGAATTGAATGAGATTATCGAGCTTTATCTGATGAATTACGAATCTTATGACGAAGCAGCTCTTTCTTTATTTATCGAGAAGTATGTTTCAAGAGGCCCAGTTCATAATCTGAACGAGCAATGGCAGGGGGAAAGACGACAGAGTGTATGTGGACACCCCGTACGAATGGAGTCTCTGAATACCCCCAACTTTAAAAAAAACACACAGGAATCCGAGTTTCTATTCAAGGCGCTCGGCGAAGAAATTCCATTCAGTTTATTAAGTGTTGATCAAAAAAACAGACTAGTATCTAGCATGTATCCGGTGGTTATAAGAGCAGGGACGACATTGATAAAACAGCATGAACTTGGGAGCCAGATGTACATCGTTGAATATGGTGAATTTGATATAATAGTAGATGGAAAATTTGTCACGAGATTGTATAGAGGAGCAAAATTTGGAGAGTTAGCTTTGTTACATAGAATACCCAGAACATCTACTGTGGTAGCAGTAACGGATTCGAAGGTATGGGCTGCAGAACAAGAGAGTTTTTCAGCAATAAGATATACAGACAATTTATACAAAAGAAACATATTGCGATCTGTATTAGAAGAAGATAAGGAAATAATGAAATATATACTGCCGAAAGGAATTATTGAAGAATTGCTGGAACATGTAAATTATAAAGCGATTGTTGCGTTTTCAGAAGTAAATCTTGAGCCAGATGAAATGCTGGTTGTGATAAAAGATGGTGCACAGATACAGGTAAATGGTGAAGTTATTAAGCTTAGACCGCGGGATATCATAAGATATAATTTTAAAACGTTAACGGTTTTGGAATGTGGAATTCTTAATTTAAATTATATTGAATCTGGTAAAAAGTAAATGTTATGAAAATAAAGAATAGAATATTTGTAGAAATTAAGATCAAATCACATAAAGGGATTAAGCAATGATAAAGATGTATACTATTTTGAAAGAAGCAGAAACTTGAGAATTAATTATAAACACAATAATAAATTTATTTATATGAGCATCAACATTATTTTTATTTTTATTAAATTTATCTCATGTCATATATGATAATATTTTAACTTGGCATCAGCCTGATACTCTAAATAACAATCAAAAACAAATATTTTAATTTTTTCAATTTTTTTATTGAATTTTTATGTTATAAAAGTATTTATCTGTTAAAAAATACTGATATAGGCTTTTCATCGTGTGTTATAAAAGTATTTATCTGTTAGAAAATGATGCTACAAAATTTTAAATCGTATGCTTATTAATTTATAACTAACTTGTTATTGTCGTAAGACCCATTTATATTTACGATGGTTTAATATAATTACTTGATCTTTTTATCATTCCTTGGTTTTTACTGTAGTCGAAGTAATACCTTCAAACATTTTTATAGCACAATTGATTAGATGTTTGTTTTTCCGCTATTAGTTAGCCAATTTTTTTTTGATTTCAGTAAAATTTTCTTACAAAACTTGTGTGAAGGCATCTGCAATTATAATTTCTTTAAATCTCTGTAGGCATTTTGTCCTCCAATTTCGCAAAAAAACAAAAAAAATAATTTATTTGAACAAATTTCATTACAAAAAATACATTGTGATTGAATATATCCAGTTTATTGTTTTAATCATTATTGTTATATATAGTAATATTTTATACCCCTCAATGTTCACAATAAATTCACTTTATTATTACTGACTATTTTTTGTAATGAAAAATAATTTACGTGATTTTTAGAAACTCTCGGTAATTAGTAAAGAGATTGGTTTTAACAAATTGATTTATTGTGAATGTTTATTAACATTAGGGGTATAAATTATGATTATATATAACAAAAGAGACATATAGGTAGAAATGACTAAAGAGTTCACATTGATTTTTGATAAAATACTAAAAAGTGTTTATATTTTAAATAAAAATTTTAAATTAACAGGGCAATTTACAAACAATTAAAAATAAAATAATGTTATAAGTTGATCAAATAACTTGTTATATATATTCAAAGCGTATATAAGAATATGTTTTTCGCATACGCTATTTAAAAGTTGTTAATTATAATATACAATTTTATATATTATTACAACGAATCAAATACAAATAATTTTAAGAATTATTTTTAAAAATTTTTAATTAAAAGTTCATTACATTTTATCGAAATTTCAAAATTATATTTCAATAAAACGTGAAATTTAATAAAATAGCGTGATTGTATTAAATTAACACTCAGAATATTTTGATATGTATAAGTTTCAAATGTGAGCATAATTGTTATATTAATTAAAACTTTTGTGTCTAAGATATATATCATAGTATATTTTTGTTGAAATGATTTATATATATTTTTTTGGTTTTGTCAGATAAACTGTTCTAACTACGCAGACCACTTTCTGGACGGATATCCGGTGTTAATACGGTGACTCGCAAATGATTTATTTATTTAATGCTTCTAATTTTAATAATTGCCATTTTTTAGTAATGTAAAAAAACAACTGTTTAAAATGAACAATCTCTCGCTGATTAGATAGCTGTTATACAGATATTCTATGTTTCCAATATGTTTAATCATTTCCAAAAGCTATATACGCAAATTATTTTCAAATATAACTCCTCACGTAAATAATATTTAAACATAAATGAACATTATATACATATAACAGTTGCGAATGATTATTTTGAAAGAAAGAAAATTAGCTCCATAAATAAATAAATTTATACAAATTAAAAATTTTTAAATCAATAAACAATTTACGACACCAAATGATATAAAACCGGATGCTTTAAAATGATCTATAGTAAATGCATACTTCAAAAACCTTTTAATATTCATTAGTAAATATTTACGCCGTATTGTTTAAAAATAACAAAATTTATTTTTTTCTTAATAATAACACAGTTTTTTCATAAATTGACAAAAATACTTTATATTATATATTGGGTTATACATTAAATAAATATTCTTAAATTTGCAATTGTGAACATATTGTGTTGAATAAATACGCTAAATTTTCAACTGTAAACGTTTTTTTTAAAAATAATATCATATTTAATACATTAAAACAAATTCAACCAATTACTCAATTCATCATTTCAAAAAATTTCTAAACATCAATTCAATTAATTTAAACAGCCATCACTACAATTTTAAAACTACTATTACTAATTAATGTGAATGCTTATTGACATTCGGAGTATAAATTATTATCATATATAACAATTAATAATATTACAAACAAAAAATTTATTTCAATTCAATTTTGTAAATTTATGCTTTTTAACATTAATATTTTTATCTTCTTTGACTTCTATTTTCTTTTTTAATTGCTCAGATTTATTTTTGTATTTTAAAAAAGGTGTGGTGCTCTTTTTTTACCACACCAACTTTATTATGCATCATTTTTCTATCCACTGTTCGGACCGTCCCAATCGTTTTGATTTTTTTATTCATTGATTCTAACTTGCTTAATAAAATAGAAATTTCTGTCAATTTTTCAAAAACCGGCGACTCTTTGCTTTCTTCTTCATCCATATTGATATACAAAATGTAATTCAACAAATAATGCTTGAGTAATTCCAGCTTCGCATTATCTGCAATATTTTGAGCATCTGCTATTTCCTTTTCCAAATTATTGATATTTTCAGAATATAAATTAATATTTCCCATTAGATGGATAAAACTTTTTACATTTATAAAAATATAATGCTAACAATCAAAACTTATTGAAAATAGCGGGACTTGAAAAAAATATATTTGCACCGCAATGTTGTTTTTAGTACTCCTAGTTACGAAAGTGGTCTGCATAGGCATTTTTTCCTCCATTTCCGCAAAAAAAATACTCCCAGTTATTCAATGGTCATTTAAATAATTTATTGAAGGTTAATGTTTATTTTTGGTTGTTATTTAGAGTATCGGGATGATGCTAAGTTCAAAATGATTGATTTTAGAAAAAATGGTTTATAAATAAATACTTGCTCATTTTTTTATGACTTTTTTTGAAAAAATAAATATTTTTATCTCCCAACATTATTTATTAATTAAATAAACTGATCAATTGTGTAATTCAAACATTATTAAATGCCTTTCTTTCAGCAAGATTCTTTTCAAAATTATTAATATCTTACTAAAATTCCTATTCATATGCGTTATTCAAAACTATTAAATATAAATATTTTCCATTCGATTTGTCAAATTTAAATAAATATCTTGATTTTAACAAAACAATATTAAACAAAATTACTTAAAATGCCCATTCATCAAGATTCTTTTCAAATTCCAACACTACTTTCATGTTTAAAGTTTTATCTACTATTTCGGTCCGTTTTTTTCTATATATTCTTTTCTTTCTGTTATGGTTCTAATCAAATCTCCTATGGTTTCTTTGAAACAATCGACTTTACAATTAGTACGCAAATCATTGCACAAAACAAATGCTATTTCTGGAAAACCAATGCTATTTCCGAACATGAGACATTGATATTTTATCAACTTAATACATTCCTGTATCACAAACACTTGCAATTCTTCTTTGTTTAAATCGTCATTGCTAAGCCTTATATTATCATATGTGTATTGTTTATTTCCTCGCACCACTCTTCCTGCTTTTATACCAAACTCTAATATTCGTGTGATATAATAAATAATAGGTAAATAAAATCTAGTGTTCGACAACAATCTAAGCGTCTTAAGTAATATAATACTGTTCTTATACTTCAAATTATTTTCTATATAATTAAGTACTATTTGTGAAAACTTTGAAAAATCCTCCTGTTTTTTAATTGCCTTAGCCAAAATTTCTATATAAAAAACTATTAATACTTTTTCTGATTCTGTATTCTGTAAAATTTCATCCAGTGCTTCCAGCTCAATATCCAAGCTTTCTGATTTTTCTATAAACGACTTAATGCCGTCCTTCGTAATTTCTCCTTGGTTTTTAAATAATTCAGCAATATACGACATTGGGTAATTTTTTTGCAGTTTCTAAAAATTACAATAAAATTTTGCAAATATAGATATAATCCAATAATGGGAAGATAACTAAATATGATCACAGAGGAGTCTGGTTTTTATAAAATATATATTGCAATACGATGTAATTTTATACTGAGTCTGATTGTGATAGACTCTAATGTTAAGGAATATTATATATCATATTAAATAAAAATCTCATGTCTACACATCATATTTTAAATTAAATTTTTTTAAGATAATTTAAAAATATGTAGAAACTAGTTTTATAAATTGAATTTGTTCACAACAGTTAATTTCAAAAATAGCAGTAAACTCTTGTTTTATAAAATAATTTTTTTCCGGGATAATTTTTGATATTTTCCGCGATAACTGTGAGATGTTATAATATTATTTCAATTTTTTAAATAATTGTCATCTCTATAAAATCATATGGAAACATTTATTTTTTATTTATAATTTTAACTACAAAATTTGATTTTAAATCAATGAATGATTTACAACAGCGAGATTATTTATTAAGTTTTATATAAAATGAAATGGCTGTTATGAAAACGTATTAAAAATGTAAATTGAATAACTAATAATAAGTTAATGACTAAATTCATATAATGTCTACATTCTAAATCTATATCTAACAAATAAAAACTATTTCTATCCTAAATACTTTTCAGCTTTATGTAATACCATTATTAATTAATAGATATTTAACCGCTTCTACAATTTTTAAAACTTTTATTAATCTTTATAGAAAGGCATTAAAATATGTTTTGTTGTTTTAGTTTTTTAAATGTTCGTTTTATTGATACAAAGCAATCCCAAATTAACTATACAAAAGAATGTTTCAATGATACAAATAAATTTAGTTTTATTGAAATTAATTATCAAAAATTGCACTAGTTGATGAAAAAATATATTTTTAAATTAAAAAATTGATTTTAATTAGAAAAAGTTTGTTTAAGTAAAAAAAGTTATTTTGTCAATATAAATAAATTAAATATAAAAATATATAATTTAAAGAAATATTAAAAATTCATAGATAATTCTGACCATGTTTATTTTAGTTTAACTAGAATGACATAGAATAAATTTTCAGTACTGAATATATGTTTTTATAAATAAAATTTAAAATGTGCGTCAATGTAAGATTCAAAAAATGAAATATCTAAGTTTTAAGGTATCTATGTAGCATTATAGCAAATCACCTCATACACAATGTCGCCAAAAATAGTTAATATCTTTGTCTGTCTCTATTAAAATATAGTCACTATTAATATTTTAATAATTAAATTAATTAAAAAAATCATAATTATAGAAAAATTTTGTTAATTAAAAAGCAATTAAATATTTATTTTTAAAAATAATTTCAATATTTCAATAAAAGTTGTTTTTACAAAATACATATTTTAGAAAGTATTTTAACATACGATAAATATGAAAAACGTTAAATATTTTTGAAATATACATTTGTATGATACAAACAGATATATTTTACTGTCGTTTATTCATACACAATTTAGAATTTTTCATTTATATTTAATGCCAATTAATCTTAACGTGTAAGTAAAAACGTACGACAGTCTATAATTTTTTTTAATTTAAAAAATGGATATATGGATTGGTAAAAGATTAAATGATATTTTCTGATTTTATGCAAAATAACAGTATTTGTTTCTAAAATTATTAAAAATAAGTGCGTTTATGTCATACACAAGTAATTTGAAATATGTTGTTTGATTTATAGACTTTAGAAACAATAGAAACATAAAATATCTGTTTTTTTCAAATTGCTAGATATTTTGAGATTATTTAAAAATATATAATAATTAGATTATTTAACTAAAATATCATATTTTTGAATTGATTCAAATAAAAGTTAATAAAACATACTGCGAGCGTCCTTTATTTGTAATATGAACAGCTAAAACTATAATTGACGTGTTTGTTAAATTTAATTAATAATGATTTAATCACACTAAAAAACATGTAAGTATTTTTGTTAATTGAAAAAATATAATATCTGAATGTTTCATTAAAATAATAACTTAATAATGCTGCAATTATTATTTATTTCTTTTGAACACATCACTAAACTATTTTCATATATTTGATCGACAATATATATGTATTTCATACAAATTAAAAGTTTTTTTATCCAATTAAAATTTTATCTTAAGTGTTCTGTATCATATGTCACAACTTTTTAATTCAATTTATTTTTGACAAATTTTTTAACACACTGTTTGTTCATTTTTTAAAATGAATTTGTTGATCAAATAAACACGCAGATCTGCCATTTTCAATGTTTGTTTTGTTCCCATCAAATAATATTTAGTCGCACGCATTTTTTTTGACATCGCTAAATTATTTGTTAATTTCTTAAAAGTTTGATTTGATTTTTGAGCCTCTAATTTAATTGAATATCTTTAATTAAACATTGTATAATTTATTAGCTAAACATGCAGAATATGACTTATTAACTTAATTATAATTAAAACGTTATCAATGATTACAATTATTTAACAAATTAATACTAATTGAAATATTATTTTAATTAATTAAAAAAACCGGGATGATGCTATAAAAAAATGTTTGACTATTTTGAAAATATTAGTAATATAATTGCGTATTTACTAGCTTTTTGAAATTAACGCATATTCTTTTAAAAATTAACTGATCTGTAGTTTTTAAGCTATAGAATTACGTATATTTTGCCTAATCCGTTGCTTTTTGTTTTAAAACATCACGTTTTTTCATAAACTAATTTATTCTTCAATGCCTAAACACTATATTTGTCAAAAAACTACATCAAATAATTAATTGAAACTGAATAGATAAAAATATACGTGCAACATAATATGTTGTTTTTTAATTTCATATTTAATTCTGACAAATTATATCATTAATTCTTTATTTCAATGAATATATTAATTTTTTGACTTTTTTTCTTAATTAAAAATTAATTAATTTCATTTATCATTAAGTAAACAATCAAAAGGTCAATATATATATTTGAATAAAGGAAGGCTTATGAAAGGTGATGATGAAAATGTCAGCAAATCCTCATTTAATAAGTTTCATCCAAATACAATATATGATTCTGATAATTTATTTTATTTTCACGACAATAAAGATAAAGATAAAATTGATAAAATTGATAAAATAAATGCCAAGAAAAACAACAGCAACGATAAACACAAACCAACTAAAAATATGTTGTTTCCAAGAACAATTCAAAAAAATAAAATATATAATAACAGTGGCCATAAATATGACGGATGCTATGCTTACGACAATAACGTTCATTTTGGAAATTCGGCAAAATCAAAAAATGAGAGTAGTACGGCACTAGAGATAGTAAAAACCAATTATGATTTTAATAAAAAAATTATTCAGAGCAAAAAAATGAAAGTGAAACTAAAATATTTAAGCAAAGAAATCGTATCTCACCTATGCAGCTGCAAAAATTAACAAGAGTTTCAGCCAATATTTTAAAGCCTGGTAGATCTTTGCGAGAAAAACTAGCTCAGGAGCTAAATATGACGTCTAGACAAGTTCAAATATGGTTTCAAAATCGCCGAGCTAAAATAAAAAAAATGCATTACGTGATGCTTGAGTCAAATTCTGAATATTATTACAAACCACGAGACCACAGCGAATATTATTATAATAATTATTTAAATGAACGTGAAATGCACTGTAATTCTGATTATTGGAATCACATGCGCCAAAGTAATTATTATCAAAACATGCAGCCCCAACAAAATTATCCAAACATATTTCGAAATGAGATGCAAGGACACTTCGGTAACTGGCAATATTCTGGAGATTATGATTATAATGGCTCTGGATCTCAGTATCATGAAAGTATTAAAAACAACAACACACTGCTTAATCCCCACGATAACAATCATGAATTCTATATTTCAGATACAAATGATTCTATGTCAGAAAACTTTTATTTAAACAGGTTAACTGACTTGAGTCAAGATAATAATAAAAATGAAACTAAATATAGTGATAAATTCAGCAAATAACATGGATGGAGTTTGGCATAAGTAAATAAATTAGTATTTTTTAATGTAAGTATATGTTTTTGTTTATTCAATCTTATTTATATTCTTGAATCTGTTAATTTTATGATTGTATAAAATAAAAGTACATGAATTTGGAACGTGAACGAGATACAAATCTTTTAGCTTATTTTGTTAAACAATAAATGGAAAATAATTATTATTTGGGATACACAAAATATTGATTTGTATTTTGTTTAAAAAATAATATAAACAAAATTGAATTTAATTTGTATTTAGAAAAATAGTTTATTAAAAAAATCTAATCATCACATTGTATTAACCAGTTTGTCATAACACGAGAATAATGTTCTTTGAAGCCAGGGACTGAAATTATCATACCTTAATAGGTTTTAATTATTAAAGATAAATGCGCGTCTTTTTCTAAAAATTTATTTAGTTCAATTATTGCTTTAACACATTAATATTTTATAATTTTATTTTGTTACGCAGAGACTTTATGAATGTATTCTATGGTTTATCAAGCTTGGTCGAGCGCTTTGTAGCATAATAGAAGCACAATAACATAAAAATAATACAAATAAGCTGAAAGTAAATCAAATAATTTCAAATCCAAAACAATTCATTAATTTTAAATTCATAATTTATGTAATTATTTTATAAGCAAAATTTAATTTAAAAAAGTAGTTTATTAATAAAAACAGTTAAAAATCATTTATTTATGACAAATATCGGTCCGCTGAATGCAAAAACATGTTTTTTAAACTCAGGAAACTGCCATTATCATCTTTAGGGTGGGCTTTAGTTACTGAAGATAAATCACATTTTAGTTCAAAATAATATATTTTTCAATAATCTTATTCCGCAACGTAGATTATTTGATCAAAGACTTTGCAGTAAAGTGCTAATAAAGCCGTTAAAAAGCATTTTTGTGAATGTTTATTAACATTGGGAGTGTATATTATGATCATATATAACACAAATATCTTTAAACATTACTTCGCCATTAATAATTGAATTAGTTGGCTGTAACTCTGTGGTAAAGGAATTTTTTTACATAAAGCTATTTATTTAAAATTCTTGAAATCTAATTTAAATAATACAAATTTGATAAATTGCAAATATAGAGTTATAGAACGACTTTAAAAGAAGGTTCAGCGTGCTAAATTTAAAACAATATCTATGTTTTCACGCAGCCAGTCAAGTTCACATATATTTTGTGTTTTTTTTAAAACAAGTATTATTAAATTTATTGATAGAGCTGATTTTTTTCTTTTTTTGAATTAATCATTCACAGCTTGATGCGCTTCGTTTTACAATTAAAGCAAATATACAATCAATTTGTATAGTATACTAAAATATTTAAATTATTTTACGCACAAATGTATTTTTTTAAAAAAAGTTGTTTTGATTATACACCAGTTTTTCAAAATTTTCAACAAGTACAAATTAGTTTATTTTAATTATATACTAATATATATTGTAAACGTAAGTATTTGACAACATGATATATAGCCTACGTTAAAAATAAACAAAAAACATTAAATTAATTTATTTCTGTTGTAAACATAAGCATTGAATCAGCAGAATATAATAGTATAAGTTAAAAATAAACAAAAAACATTAAATTAATTTATTTGATTACAGAAAAAGTTAAAATTCTTTTAAAACAATCATTAAAAAATTCAATGCTAATTTTGTCATATACAACTAGCACATAATTGTAACTATACATCAGTAAATTAAAAGCTGTTCAAAATATGTTTTTTTTATTGTTTAACTACTATAATAAAAAAACTTAAAAACCAAACATAGAATAAATAATATTCTCGAGAAAACACACATGTTTATTTACTTTAATTACAAGAAATTCAATTTTAATATAAAGTTATTTTTTTAATTTTCAAAAAAAGCATTCAATGTAGCATTAATTTATTTTAAAATAAATAACTATAGCATAATACAGCCATAACTATGTTAACTTTCAACAAAAAACATTATTTTTTAAAATAGAACTCCTTCAATATATTTAACAAATTCAAAAACTATTGAAAATATGAATTTGTTGCAAATAATTTTTTAAAAATCTTTATTCTAACTCAATAAATAATTCTGCAGACTTTAAAAAATGATTCTTGACAAATCAAGTACTATAATGTGAAAACGAGATAAAAAGATGTCAATTAATAAGAAAATAGCCTTCCTCAAATTGATTAACTATAATGTAAAAAATGGTAAAACCCCATCAATGTAATGAAAAACAATTTGCAACAAATCAATTATATATAGTAATAGCAAGAAACAATATCATTATGCATCAAATAAAATACAAATAATAATCTTATCATAATATAAACTATAAAGCCAATACTAATTAAAATCGTTCACGTTTAAAAACTTGCATGTATGTATTAAATACAAATGCAATATCTTATGAAAATAATATGAAAACCGTCAAATGCATACTAAATTGTATAAGCATGCAAAATAACTTAAAATACACAAACAAATTATATTAAATTCTAATAAATGATTTTAATATAATTTCTGATAAATTTAAAATATTATTTTTTATATTTTACAATTTATTTACGAAATTTCTTAATAAATTTATAAAAATCCGACTTTTTATTTTTTTATATTTTCCCTTTTTTCTTTATTAGCATTTCTTCGTGCCTAAAAATCTCTCTTTTCATCCAAAAATTCTGCTCTATGTATTTAAGATTTTTTATGTTGTGTTCGTTTATCTTCCCTTCAAGAAGCGCTGCTATTTTTTTTACATTGTTTTCTTTTTGCATTTTGAGGGAATTTTATTATAATAAATATTTAGGCAATAGATATAATTGAAGCTTTTATTTCATTTTAATGAAAACCAATAAATATTTATTGGTTTTTATAAAAACAACATATTAAAACATTTTATATTTTTTTGTAAAATGAAAAGATTATACGACACAAATTTTTATTTGACCAAATAAATATTCAATGTTATATTTTTTATAAAAAATATTTAGTTACAACCACATTTGTTTTAAAAAATTTATTTATTATAATCTGTGACAGAATAGAAAACATTGCAAAATTTCAACGATAAAAAATCATTAAGTGCAAATTTTTATTAACATTAGAGGTATAAATTGTTATCATATATAACATTAAGTTTTTTTATTACTGACGAATCAGTTTGAGAAATTTGTTTTTCGTAAATATTATTGAACTAAATATTTTGTTAGCAATTAAAACACAAAAATATTTATTTATTACAATATAGAACATGTGTCTTTTCAAATACCATATAATTGCAATATATTAACAAATTTATTCTTTTAATTTAAATTATTCAAATTTTAAATTTACACTTATTGTACCTTATTGGCCTAAATTACTAATGTAA
The DNA here is from genome assembly GCA_035043565.1 of Drosophila robusta. Lineage (NCBI taxonomy): Eukaryota > Metazoa > Arthropoda > Insecta > Diptera > Drosophilidae > Drosophila > Drosophila robusta. Next base: position 50,188 of record JAWNMW010000075.1, read on the forward strand.
TTGTATTATAATACTTATTGATTAATGGTTTAACTAGTTTGAACGATATTTTTTAGGCGGCTAGTAATAAGTATATATATTTATATTTTTTTGCGATAACGAAGAATAAGTTTATGAAGCCTCTATGCGGAATAAGTTGTAAAAAATATTACTGTTTGAAGCAAATCTATAAACTGATAATCCCAACGTTTAGAAAACATCATTTTTGCATTGTATGGAACCGATTAGTTGGTCTAAGTAATGATTTTTACATGTTTTTATTAATAAACTAGTTTTTTTATTAATTAATGGTACAGGATAAGAAATATATTTTACAACTTGATTGATTGTAAACATTATGATTTAATTATCTGGAATCAAGGCTCAAGCGCTATGATGAGCTATGTGGGGATTTTTACTGAGTGCGAGCCCCCTGACTAATATCAGAAAGTGGTCTGCGTATCTAGACCATACTATCCGACAAAACCAAAAAATGTATTTAATTTTTTTAACCATTAATGAGATTTACCAAATTTAAAAAGCAATTAGTCATAAACAAAGCAAATTGGAGATGATTGCCGGGCTAACAGAAACAGGATTGGTGTAATTCTGGCAACGGAATATATTTATTTAAATACAATAAACCTTCAAAAAATGATTTGATTTTACTAATTTTTAAAAAATAAGTAATTTTTATCCATGGAAAATATTTCGATCAAATCAGAAATAAAACAAATAGAAATAGTGAATGTGGGAAATGAACACGTTGGACAAATTATTAGAATACGCGGCTGGGCAAGTACAATACGCCAGACAAAATACGTCACGTTTGTAGCTGTGCGCGAGTTCTTAGATACGATACAATGTGTGATTGATAATGCAAAAGGATTGGTAGGCGGGATGAATTTAGTGCCTGAATGTTTTATAGAAGTAGACGGTGAGGTAAAAGGTGTGAAGAAGGGTGTGAAAGGATGTACAAAGAAGGACGTGGAAATAGATGTTTGTGCTGTGCGAATGATAAGTAGTGTACGCGGACCACTGCCATTCAGTCTCAAAGATGCTTCTGCAGGGGAAGAGGAACGCAAGAAGAATGAAGGTATATGCAATGTGGGATATAATCTACGACTGGACCACAGATATTTGGAATTTCGGACTGCTCCGATGCTTTCAATAATAGTTGTGACAGACTGTGTGATGCACACTTTTCGTGAATATTTGCGAAGAGAGGGCTTTTTGGAGGTAAAAACAACAAAAATAATTGCATCCGGGTCTGAAGGCGGGGCAAATTTATTCTCGATGGATTATTTTGGTAAAAAGGCATATTTAGCGCAAAGTCCTCAGCTATATAAGCAGATGATGATAGCCGGTGGGCTGAAACGTGTCTATGAGGTGGGCCACGTTTACCGTGCAGAACAGTCGAATACTAACAGATACTTGAGTGAGTTTACGGGTCTTGATATTGAAATGGAACTGGAGCAGGATTACGTGAGTGTAATAAAATTCATTTACAAAATGTTTTTATCGATATTTGAGGAGATAAAGAAGGAATGCGGACGAGAAGTGGAAATAATAAGACAGTACAATCATTTTGACGATCTTAGATACATGGAAGAGCCGGTTATTTTGACCCACGAAAAGTGTGTGACAATGCTGCAAGAAAATGGTATTGAGATTGGTCTCCTCGACGATTTCAGCCGGGAGACTGAACGAAAACTCGGGGAACTAGTGGCAAAAAAGTACGGTGTAGATTTCTTTGTAGTGAAAAATTACCCGGCTGAGCAGAGGGCATTTTACACATATGTCGATAAATTAAGCGGAACGAGCCATTCGTATGACTTTATTATGCGTGGTGAAGAAATTCTTTCTGGTGCTGAACGAATTAGAGATTGCGACGATTTGCTTAAAGCAATCACTGAAAGAGGAATCAATCCAGAATCAATTAGTTGCTATCGCGAATGCTTTAAATACGGAGTTCCTCCGCATGCTGGCTGTGGGATCGGGTTGGAACGGTTCCTCAAGGCGTTTTTCGGTTTTGATGATATTCGTTATTTTGCATTATTCCCTCGGGATCCTACAAGGCTAACTCCTTAAGCTTATTCAAAATACCTATTTTGACGGTATTTATATTTTTTTAAATAGCTATTTAACAGCTTTATTTTGATTTTAGAAATATAATTTTTGAGATTTATTTAAAATATATGATTGTATTTGATAACAATGGGAAAGATACAATAAATATTGTCTTATTAGTTTTATACTTTAAAATTGTGATAATCCTACCGATTTCGTCATGGAATCATGCTAATATTACTACCAAAAAGTATTATTGCAACTGATCACTAACATTGCTTTTTTCTTAAATTTTTACATTTCGATTAAAATATATTGCATTGAAAAATTGGGATCAAAATTACAATAAATATATTTTTGTAAATAAATTTCATCTTATTATACTTAATTAAACCTTATTATTTGTGCAATACAAGCTAGCAGGTAGATCCCCACTACCACAATAATGAATTCTACTTCATATATTAGTTCTTTGAACATATAAATAATTTATTGAAAAAATTAAAATATTTGTTTTTGGTTGTTTTTAGAGTATCAGGATGATGCCAAGTCCCTTGTCTTATCTGCCGTGGATGTTTCTTTAGGCACTACTTCCTTTTCATTGCTTTCCTACCTTGACAATAGTCAAAAAAATACTTTCACGTGTATTCCTGAGCACCATTGACTGGATCTACACCTCCAGTCTATCGGTTATCCCGATATTATTTTTATTAGTTATTTGATATTATATAATAAATTATATTAAGAATTATTTAAAATTGTTGATCATTTTGGAAGTTATGTCATTTATTTAATATAATTTAAACATATGTTACAGTGTTTTTGAAACAATAATATATGTTACTTATTGTAAAAATAAATATTTGCCAGTTTTCAAAGGGGAGCGCATATTCTGCATTTAACAACTATTATGTTGTAGATTTAGTATGCTAAACCTCTTTTAAAGTCGCTTCATTACTCCATAAAACTTTAAAGTATCATAAATTTGTAATTCATCAAATTTATATTCTAAATTAGATTTTCAAATTTTTAATTAAATATCCTTTATCAAAAAAAGATTCCTTTAGAAGGCTTACACTAACTTCCACGTTTAGAAAACATAATTTTTGCATTGTAGTGGACAGATCAGTTGGTTTAAGAATGGTTCTTAACTGTTTTCACTAATAAATTAGTTTTTTATTACTGAAATCATTATTTAAAAATGTAAAATTAAAAATGATATACAAATACGAATAATTTTAAATGGAAAATGATATACAAAATCAACCGATTTTAGATTAAAAAAAATCTATAAATTAAAAAATATATGTTAACCCTATGATAGACATTAACTCGTTCGAAATCTATGAAGCCTTTACGTGGCGAACGGGATGTGTAGGATTACTCACTCTATTTTTTGACTGTAAATCCGATACCAATTCATAGATCCCACGGCGTAGCTTGAGACAACGTGTAGATATGTCGTGTATTGCCAGAGTTTTAAGCTTTGCTAGTGGACCAGCTTTGAGGCATGCTGGGAACCTGATCGCTAACCTAGTGAATGTTCACAGGACATGCATCCGGTATGGGATGAGATATTCGTGTCAAATATTATTTTGACGCAGGGAAATAGACTACTCCCTGTCTCTTCCAAAATATTAGTCTCATAGAAGGGGAGAAATGTAATAGTACTAATTGGATAACGAGTAATATAACTTGTTGAAATGTATTTGGGGCGTATCCAGGACGAGCAGGGGGAATGTGGTACGATTGCGCTTTTCTTTAGCCTGGATCGATTTCTCCACGTTAATCTGAACAGCATTTTGCTGGCAGTTGGCGGACTTCTATTTTTTTGCCCAATGGAATGAAGGATGATATCCTGATTTGACAGAGGTTTTAGTAGGTGTGAATCCTATTGTATGAATAAGTTGGACGGTCCCAGTCCGGCGAAAGTCTTCATAATGAATTTTACTCTGTGGCATTAAAAAATAAATTATATATAGAATACTTTTATAAAATGTAATATATTAACAAATAATTAATTTACACTGTTTTAACGTTTGCAATATATTAATTCTCATAATATATGTGAATGTTTATTAATAAAAATATTAATTCTCATAATATATGTGAATGTTTATTATAAAAATTTAAATTCAAAACTCAAATAACAAAATAAGTCTCCAGATTTGTAGTAACCGACGTGTGTTTTTATACTGTTAGTGTAATATTATTATTAAAAATAAATTAAATTTTAAAATAAAAAATGTTTTACAAAAATATGCAAAAAAATTCAACCGTTTTAAAAAATATGCAAAAGTATTTTAAAACATTAAAAATATAATAAAATGCATATTTAACAATCATTTATACACTAATTTTAATTAAAATTCGCATTAAATGTAGTTTATTGTTATATATTCTTGTAGGTTTAGTAGGCTAACCCTTCCTTTAAAGTCGCTCCATGTAACTTTGAAGAATTACAAATCTGTAATTAGCAAATTTTTATTTTTTAATTAAATTTTAAAATTCTAAAATCAATACCCGGATGTCAGAAAAGAAATTTTAAAAACAGGCTAATAACCAACTTGTATAATAATAATTTTTACCTTAATGCTAATTAACATTTATTAATTTTATACTTTCAAAAAATATTTTTTTTAGGCAGTGGAGTATAAAATGCCTAGGCAGTTCATTTTCCGGCGTTAGTACAGTGGGACTCGCACTTACTCAAAATCCCCATCATACCACTTGGGCCTTGATTCCCCAGGTTCAAAAAATTGTGACACTACATTTAACGATCTGAATATAATACATATAATTACAAGCTTTTAGTAAACTAATAATATTAAAATATGACTGAACTGGTTTTATTTTTTAGTGATATACTCACAATTAATCGTTAAACCACAGGATATGCTATTAAACAATGACACAGCTTAGAGTTTACTATTTACAAGAATAAATTTTATCACTGTTTTTACTAAAATTTCCTACCATTTAAAACAATATCTTACGACAACATGAAACCTTTGTTTTAATAGAATTTAAATAACTGAATTGTTTATTTTACATGATCTCAGCATTAGGGACAAAACGATCAGTCGAACTCAGCTCTTCCACAGTAGACCCGTTTCTTCATCGCAATTTTCAAGAACTCATTACCGATGCACATTCACGTGGTCAGGACTATTACATAGCCAGAGTCCATTGTTTAGGCTGTGACGCTAACACAAAGTCAAAAATGCTCTATGCATGTTATGATGCAAAAGAGTTGTGCAAGTATACGTACGAGATGATAATCTCAGCAGAAGGTAGAAAAATCAGAATTAAAAATTTCAAAGACCCCGTGACACAGCAGGACATGGTGGAAATTAACTTTTTCAGGCTTCGGTACGACACCTGTGATAATTATAACGATAAAACTACTTTGAGAGCTGAGTACGTGGGAAATCAAGTGACTTTTCTAGAATCAAACGCATTCCGAAACAGGATATTCTATCAAGAGGGTGCAATGGAAGCATTAAGTGTGCATTTTGAGTTCAAAAAAAAGAAAAAATACCGTACATCATGGACAGGAAGACACTCATAGACTTCGTGTTGATTCTGGCGATATTGTGCTTTTTGGGGCTTATTACATTTGTAGGATTTAAATTAGGAAACAATGGAAGTTTCAAAAAAATATTTGATGGAATGTTAGGGAAAATTATGAGCAAAGGAAAAGCGGCATAAAACGTTTGATTTGAAAAACTCTGAGCAAAGGAAATGCATTTTAAAACATTTAATATTTGAAAAAAAGAAAACATTGTTTGAGAAAATGCATTTTAAAATTTGGTTAATACACTTTGTTTTGTAAACAAGTTATTTAACATATATATTTAATTACAGGCATTCTTATTTGATTAATCAATTAAATATAGCCAAATGCTTTATAATGTAACACGTATAATTAAATAATTCATTTATCTTGTGTGCAGTAAAATTATTTATTGAATATTTTTGGTTTTTTAAAGTCAATATTTAAACTGACAGGATTATACAGCTGTTATTTGAAACCACTTTTTTATTATTCTAATATTATGGTAGCTCTTCAATTATCTCTATCTTGGTTTATTTAGAAATATTGCTCTTTATTTTTGTTATTTTTTATAATTTATTTTTTATTATTTTTATTATTTTTATTATTTTTGTTATTTTATTATTTTTGTTATTTTTTATAATTTATTTTATTATTATTTTTTTTGTTAATTTTTTGTTAATTTTTTGTTTTATTTTACTGATAACGAGCGTAAAACAGTGCACGGAGCTGCAAATGTTTATTTAAAAAAAATAAATTGATAAAAAGTAGCTTCATAAATAAATAAATTTATTTTTTAAAATTTTTTTCGTGTTTTTTACACATTAAGGGTTAAATTATTATCATTGTAACATTTTTTTAATTTTAGTTTTGTCTAATAAAATAGTTTTACAGAGACCATCCCGTCCGGCAGGATGAGTATCCCAAGTTGCTACGGTAGAGCTCGCCCCAACTAAAAATCCCGAGCTAGCTTGCTCTTTATTCCCTCGTCCTGGGAAGTAGTCAAGTCAAAAAAATACTTACAAGACTAAAATTAAAAACTAAAATGTTTTAAAACTTAACAAAAATTTAATTTGATCCTAATTCATTTATTATTATACCATGTTCTCAATGTGTTGTTTATTTTTTAATATTTCGTTTCCATTTATTTTTTTCAAAATTAGGATCAGACGACTTTATCAACTCCTCATTAAATTTGTTAATATGAGACTTTTTAATTGTATCCTCGTTTTTAGCGATAGAAGCCGAAGCCATAGCTGTTTTTCTAAGACGAATATCTTCATACGAACTACTGGCTACACTACTGCACGTGCTTGTTGATCCAACTATACTATCAACTCCAGCAGATACTCCCCGTTTTCTTTTCCATAGATTTTCCTTTTCAGATGGAGCAGCAGTACTCTGTTGTTCTTTGAGACGCTTCATAGATTCCTCACGCTCCTTCTTCGTCTTCTCTTCAACAATAGCCTTCAATTTTTCAGACAATTGATAAATCAATTCTTTCTTTTCCTCAAAAATCTGCTTCTTCTTTTTGAACTTATTGTTTTTTTCTTCAAAAATCTCTTTTTTACGCGCATTTCTCTCTTCTAAATCATCGTCCTCAAAAACGTATCCGCAGTTCGAATAAAACCACTTAAACTCCCTACGTGGCTTAGAAAAACGATCAGCATATTTAATCACATTCACTGGTTCTTCTGCCTTAATTTCTTTTTTGTCAATATTTTTAATAGAAATGTCCTCGACAGATTCATCAGACACTTCTTCTGGAACAACAGGCTCGGTCGTTATCTCCTTCTTTGTTTCATATCTCTTCGCGACCGCAAAAATGCGCCCAGTAAGTCCCGTGCGACAATATTCACCTACACACAGCTCACCATTTTGTATCTCAAATTTGATGTCATTTTTTAATAAAAAAGAGACAAAATCGATGTCTAGTGCAACAGGAGTACCCGTTTCTTTCGCTTCAATCAATTTTGCCCAATTTTTGTTTTTGACAAACGCTCTATTTCCTCTTTTCGTATTTTCAAACACCTTCTGTACGTCCACCGCGCGCATTCCACACAACAGTTCTTTACAAGCATCCTCCCGTTTGATACGAGCACAGGCATTCAAAAAAGATATTTCTTCTTCAGACAACTCCACTACACCAAGTTTTTCCATGTAGTAAACTGCAATTAAATAATTGTTAAAACACTCTGATTCCTCGAATATTTCATACAAAACCTTCAAATAGTATATTGCACGTGTTTTATTTGGAAACTTCCCTTCGAACGCCACAATTGTAGATATTACACAACAAACCAAATATTTCTGAAACGATTCAGTGCACTTTTCTAATAAATCCCAAAAAAAAACCAACAGTTCATCTAAAGATCCGTTATCCTTAAAATCTTGCAAACTACGACTCAGAATAGTACACAATTGTTCGTACTTCTCGAAGTTATTAATCATGTGTTTCGACTGATTTTTCAATATTTTGATGCACATATTAAATGCCTTCAAATCGCACAATCTATCAAGACATTCGATGTAAATCTCATTCTTCTTCTCATATTCTGCGTATATCTCGCCTGCATCGACTAAAGTATCTAGAAATTCCTTTGTGGTGCATTTAGAATACTTTACACTTTCAAACATAGAAGCTGGGCAAATTTTGTAAAAAATTTTAACGTTTGTGAAATCAAATATACAAAAAGAGCCTGTGACAATATTTTAATTAAAAATATTTAAATAAAAAATTTGTGTTAAATTAATAATAATTGCTATAGTTCACTAATTATGGGGTATAATTTATTATATTTTATAACACTAATGATTAATTACAACATTTTTAATTTATAATTTTCGTAATATGATGTATTAAATAAATATTTTTAAGTTTTTACATGTAAAATAGTGAATTTGAAAGATATAACTGATATTCTAAATTAATACTTATTAGAGTTACAAAAAAGTTATTAAATAAGAATTTATGTTGTTTGTAAACATAAAACTGTTTATTCAATAATATTATTGCTATAAATATTTAACTCCAATGCCATGTTAGATGTATAAAAAATTGTATATTTTTCTGACGTTAATTTTATAATTAGTTGAATATTTGCACATTTAAGCATGTTTAATTTTATTAGTTAATTTATTTGATGTTTTCATACTTAATTATTTAATCAATTAATTTATTTTACTGATACAATTTTATGAAAAATTTTTTGAAAAAAATAAACTAATTATAAAATACAAATACTTGTAGATTTGTTAGATGCAAATTAACATTATTTATACGTTATAGTGAAAATGTTTTGCTCAAAATTCCAGAACAAAACACAAAATGTATATTAAGCTAATTGATTCTGTAGAAGCTACATCCAATTACTAGTGTTGAAGCAGGGGTTCGAAAATATCTTATTGGACTACTGTCGAGGATGAGAAAGAATAAGTAGTTATGAGCCTACAGCTTAAATATAAATATCAAAATTGTTATTAAATAATTTTACATTTATTGAGTATTTATTTATCAAAAAAATTATGAGAACTTGAAATGTGAAAGCGTGTTCAATAAAATAACCACAGCATCATGGCCAAATATTCATGACACATATACTTGCTGAACACTAAATGATTGATCAATTTAAAATAATATCATTGAGTATTTATATCCCTTATATTATGGATAGAACAATGGAATTTAAGAAATACGTGGGTACGAAAATAGAACCATCAGGAAAAAGAAATTTTAAGCTGTTTTATGTTGAGTTGAATGATGAAATAAATGTTTTTTCCGAAAGAGTGTTCAAAACAACTTCTTACAATATCATTTTAAAAATCGAGGACGAGGTTTACAAGCTTCAAAAAAATAAATAATGTGCTCGATAATATTCAAATATCGAGATCCGACAATCTGGCAGCACATTACAATGGCATAAAACAAATAATTGGGCTAAAAATGGTCAATTTGCAAAAATGGATTCAGGAAACCAAAAACAAATTGAGTAGATTTGATTCTGAACTATTTTCTGAAAAACCAGAATTAGAAAAAAACACAGAGTCAGAACATATTGATAGTTTGATGGAGAAAGAAAACAAAGAAATAATCGCGAATACATCCTACGAAGTAACGAGGATGCGTTTAAATAAAATACAAAAAGTACAAATGGCTATCAATGAAAATTTGAACCTTCAAGACGAACGAATAGATAATATATGTGAGACAACCGGAAAAACTACAGCGATGCTTGAAAATATTAATTGCGAAAAATCGTTTGACGACGGTAGTTTTTTTAGGAGGACCTTGTTTATAATGCTGATTTGTTTATCTTTAGTTTTATTGTTTCTACATTTTTTAAGTTGAATAAACATTTTTTTGTAAATATAAATAATTTATTGAAAGTTAATATTTGTTTTCGGTTGTTAATTAGAGTATCAGGCTGCCGCCAAATTATTTGCTGCCAGGTCCCTCGTCGTATCTGCCGTGGCTGTCTCTTTAGGCACTACTTGCCCTTCTTCGCTATTATCATATATAACAAATTATAATTTGAACTTTTCGAATAACAGGCTGCAACCAACTGATGTTGACTCTTTGTTATATGTTTATTCATAATCACTTTTTTCCACCGCAAGTTCTAAATTTATCTCCGATTTAATTTATTTATGACTACTTGTTCTTTACTTATTCCATTATTTTAATATAGTTAATAAAATACTTTTATCGTCTTCTTCAACAGCACTGATTAATGTGTGATTATACCCTCTAGTTACTTTACATTGATTCTAGAATATATCGATAAGAATTTTTTATTTTTGCGCTTTTGAAATACAAAATTCATATATTTTTAATCCTTTCATGAATATTGTCACAGCAGAATTTTATAAAAATCTTTTGCACGAAACGGGTATTTCTTTCATTTATGGAATAACCACAGCGTCTATTAAAGGAATTTTGAATAACAAAACAAATATTATTGTCAAGCAACTTCAGGCATTAAGAAAAGGCACAGAAAATGCAAAATTTACCTTTATTTACACCACAATTGTACATTTGTTATTAAAAATGCACATGAAGATGGTTTTTGCTAATGCGTTCGCCTTTTTTATTTCTTCTTATATTGTAGGAATCAGGAATGGAACAGCTTTTGCATTTAAAAACGGTGCGTTTGGGTTCTTTTTGACTTTATTCAATAAATTAATCACTTAATGATACTAGTTAAATTATTTAGTAAAGTTGATAGTCATATGAAATGCATTTATTTAAACTGGCATAATTATGTTACAGTTACTGCTACTGCTCTTCAATCATATCCTTTATAACTACCTACGCTTTTACATACAAACTCGTTTTGACAGTGTTTATTTAACTAATTTAAGTATTTCCTAACACAATTGATTAGATGTATGCCCTGGAACCAAGCCAAGTGGTATGATGGGTCTCCGGGCCTGTAGTTAGATGGGGTATTTTTAATGGGTGGGAGCTTCGCTGTAATAACTCCGGATGATTGCAGGATACTGATAAATTAAAAAATATTTTATGTTATATATCATGATAAATATGAACTTATTTAACCGCCTAACACATTTCTCACGGTATGGTGAGACCATCAATCTATAAATATCAATAAGCTCAGATAAATATCTTTGATAATTCATCAGATTTAATGTAAACCCTTATTTTTACAAATGACATAATAATTTATTATTTCAAAAATAAAATTTGATAAAACACAAGGGTTATTGTAATGTTCCAATTCAATAACATTGAGAATTTTATAATTGAAAAGCCAGACATACTTTTATTGAAAAATATATCACGAAATATTTGTGATATTAACAATGAGTTATTTAATAATAAACAAAAACCCGACTTTGATCGTATTTTAAATTTGTTTACTTCAGAACTTGCTAGGGAAGAAATATTATTAGAAACATTTTGCAAAAATCAGCATTCTGTACAAAAATGTATTTCAGAGAATAAATCTTCCCAAAAATGCATTTTACACGACAATGATTCATCAGAAACGAGCATGCCTGATGATAATTCTTTACAAGTTTTATTTAGTTTATTTATTTTTATTCTGAACCATGAAAGTCTAAGTGTCGAAATACTTCTAAAGCATTTTCCAATAGACAAAATCATGGGACTGCTTATTTTTATTCTTTACAAGAACAAGTTTATTAACTCAGCTATATTTAAAACGTTCAATCAGATTTTATTAAAAATAAATAGAACAAAAAATTATCAAATCTATAAAATTTTAGAATATTTTCAGTTTTTAGAAAGAAATAATTTTGAAATTGAAAATTATAAAAGAATTAATTACTGTAAGTATTATGCAAAAATCATTATAACTGGATTGATGATCTGCGAACCGAATGTTTCATTTTCAATTATCAAAAAAATGGCTCAGTTAGATAAAAATTTGATTTTGTCGAATTTAATATATTTTAGTAACACGTTTTCCATTCAAAGAACCGATGTTCAAGTAAATATTATTTTATTTTTAGAATTTATCGATAAATTTGAGGTTATTTACAAGGAATATTTTATAAAAATATTGGAAAAAACAGCTGCCAGCCGCAACTCGCTTGCTATTAATCAGTTTTGTTTACTTTTTAATAATAAAAAGGTAACAGAATTTATTCGTATTAACACAAAAAATATATTACCTAAAGTCTTTGAAAATCTTTACAGAAACTCTAAGAGAAGCTGGAGTGTCAAAGAAAGAATAGAGTATTCTCGGATTCTTGATTTTTTCGTGACTCTAGATCCTGAAACATTTAAAAAGTGTTTGATAAAATACAACAAAAAAAAACAGTTGAAAAACATCAAAAAATACTAGCATATTGTCTAGAAAACATTAATAAATACTTTACTCACATCGTTATGGCATATTAAATTAAGTTGAAACCCGGATATTTGTTTACAATTGAATATTTCAAAATATTTATTGTTTAATATGATATAATTTATATCCTCAATGTTAATAAACATTCACATGAAATAGTAATACTATTGAAAATATTTTTTTTAAAGTAATAAAAATAGAAAACGCTCAACAATATAATAGCATGACGTGCCCTTGGGGATACCCAAAAAGACTGCTCTTTTGTTAAGGTAAATACTATTTATTGTTTTGTATGTGGTGTCTTTATTGAAAGTATTATTGAATAGATAATTGGAAAATTATTTATTTAATAATACTTTCAACGTATAAAATTTTTTAAAAAAATAATAGACATAGACAGCCATTGTACGTCATAATATAATAATGTTATTAAATGTAAATGTTTATTGACATTATTTATTAACATTAGGGGATGAATTATCATTATATATAGCATTAAATATTACAATGATCTCAGCCAGGTACAATTTGAATCAAACTAGGCTATTTTTTATTTTAATTTTACTAAATAATGTAGTATATTTGTTGAATTTTTATTTTAATAATATAATTACATTAAATTCAACTTTATGTACATTTTTTGACAAAATTTTTTTATTTTTTTACACAGTTTCAATTAAATTAATTTTTACTTTGTCGGATAAAATGTCTACACAAACCACTTTCCGGACTGGTATAATTTAAATTTAATACCATTACACATCAGTTATAAATTCATCTAATTACCTAATTATATTTTTTTGTGTAGCCATAATAAAATATCTTTTTACATTTTGCTGAAAAAATAACTTCTTTTTGTTTTACACACAAACATAATTCTTCAGATCCTAAATTAGGTTATGATTTCGAAATAATAAATATTTATTGTGTCTTCGGTTTGATTTTTATATTTTTATTACAATAACGATCTTTTACACAATTATTTTTCAGACGAGTATCCCGAGTTGGCATTGTAGAGGTCATACCCACTAAAAATACCTTTTACATAATTATTTAATTATTTCATTGTATAACTTATGTACTTTTTTAATTTACCGTTATTCAGAACTTAAATCAATGTTTGTACAACTTGTCATTGTGGTAGTCCCGTGGGGATCACCTGTTAGCTTGCATTGTATAAATATCAAAGTTAAAATCATAAGTTTGAATCAGGTATGATGAGTAAGGTTTATTTATAATAATTTTGATCACTATTTTTTCAAATAAAATATACTTTAATCAAAATGTAAAAATTTTAATAAAAAAGCAATGCTAGTGATCAGTTGAAATAATACTTTTTCGCCTGTAGCTAGGTGGGGGATTTTTAGTGGACGAGCCCCGCTGTACTAACTAGGATACCCGTCCGCCAGGCGGTTGACGTAGGTATTTTATCCTCCAATGGCAAAATTAATTAATATGATATGTGAATGCTTGCTAACATTAGGGGTATAAATTATTATCATATAAAGATGATTTGGTTTTAGAACCCAATTATGTCAAATGTAAATAATAAAGAAGGGGATAATAATCATGGCAACAAATATGATTTTACGAAAGAATTTGTAGAGAGACAGCTTGATATCAAGCAATATCTGAAAAATAATGAGTGTTTTACATTGATGGACATAATACAGGATCCTTTGGTTATACATTCTTTTGAAAATTATTATGAAGCATATAAAGAAGAACGTAATGTTTCGCAAATAAAAAAAATATTGAAAAATCTGTATAAAATGAAAAAACAAAACGTGGATATTCATGAAGTGCTAACAAAAATCAATTTAAAAAGTAGTGTGATTAAAGCTACGGGGCCTGATAAATATAAAGTTGCATCTGCTGATTCTGAGAAATTTGTTTTTTTCCTATGGTCAATAAGCCTAGCGTGCAGAAATATACCAAAGAAGAAGCTACAGCGGAGTTTATGTCGCATATTAATAAATTAGCGTCGAAAACAAAGCTTTCTTTGCAAGTACCAAACTTTACTAGAAATCTTAGTATTTCGAGTTCGCACAGTAATCTGATTAAAAAGATCCAAAAAACAGGAGATAATGGTATTTTGAAGGAATTTGTTGGTCAAAAACGGGATTCTAACGAGATAACGTCTCCTTCTTTGTTTAGAAACGGTGTTTTAAAACAATCAAATAATAATGCAGGTTTTTCTCAGTATTTAAATAAAAAAGATAGTTCTTCTACTGGAGGGCAAAATGAACTCTACAAAAATGAATCGAAAAAAGACGAGAATAAATAAGATATTTCGCTCTATGACTTTATTGAACTTTAAAGAATCATAAATTTGAATTTATCATATTTATATTCTTTAATTTCTAAATAAATAACTTATGACAGAAATGATTCCTTTACAACCAAGTAAATGTTAAGACTTGTTGTTAGATTAGACATGGAAAAATGACATGAAGTTTTCATTTGTATAAAAAAAATTTTCAACCTTCACACGTTTTTTAACAACAAGTTATTTTTATTTTTTGTTATTTATATAATTAAGAAACTGTAGAAAGCCTTACTGATTACGAGCGTAAAACGAAGCGCATCAAGCTGTGAATGATTATTTTGAAAAAAGAAACAAAAAATAAATTTATAAATAAATAAATCCCATTAAATTTATGATAATAATATATATTCCCAACTTTAATAAACATCACAAATAACAAACGTTAATTTACAAACAAATAATTTTTTTCTACCGGCAAAAAGCTTTTCTTTCACTTCAAAAAAAATATGTGTTCAAAAATGGAAACTTAAGAATATTTATTAAATGCAATATATAACATGACTTTTCTTTGCAACAAAAGAGTATTATTAACATAAATTTTAAAATACCCAGCAAATAATATTTTCTTTACGAATCTGTAGCTTTATTTTACGACCAAGTAAATTTTATTTCAGCAACAAATAGTTTTTTTTGCTAGAAAGTATCCGAATTTAGTGCACTAAAGCCACCTACTAAAAATCCCCATCACACATCACTCGGGTCTCGATTCCAGAAGCGCAAATATAAATTTTCATTTTACAAGTGTGGGCTTTGTGAAACTCAAAAGTAAATTTTTTGATTTGAATGTTTTTTGTATAATGCCATTGATTGCCTTAAAGCTGTTTTTTTTGTTGTTTAAACAAGTTAGAACAATCGAATATTCTCCAAATATCATGTTGTAATAAAGAGATACTTTGAAATAACATTCTTCTTTGCTGTCAAAATATGAACAATAGTAATTTTTTTCTGAGACCTCATAAACAATATCATGTTGTTTAAAGATATCGAGCAATATTTTTTTAAAACCGTTTTGATTACCGATTTTTTTCACTTTAATTCCTTGAAAAAACCCTTTTAAATAAGACTTGCGTATGCGTGGCCACAAAATAATTTCGTCATTTTTTTTTCAGAAAAATCTTCCTTGAAAATATTTGTTACAAAATACCGTTTATAGACATCTTTGTTTTCTCCGTTCAAAGTGTAATTGACAAAGTTGTGCATTATTTCCAGCATATCCATTTTTTTCTTCACTTTGAAAAAAACGCCTCTTTTTTTATTGCAGCTTTCTTTGAGTAAATAATACATGCATATCAAAGGTCTTTTGACAGAATAAATATTGTCTATTGCGGTGTAGTTTTTTTTTGAAATTCTTCGAAAGCTCTCTAGCTCTTCCTCTATATTTGAAAATTGAAACGATAATGCGCTACTGAGGGCTAGCACGAATTCAGGATCTAATTTATCTAGGGACCCTCTTGGCACCATATAACTCTGTACCTTATTCACATGTTCCTCGTTGACCCATTCTGATTCCTTTATTGCTTGAAAATCACAACGGTTTTCGGGCGTGTTCTGCAGCATTTGTCGAATCAATGTTTTTGCAGTTTCTGAAATATTATCAGGAAATTCAAATTTTCCGCTTTTTATTTTCAACTGTAGATTAGAAATGTTTTCATCATCAAAGGGCACTTTTCCACAGATCATGGCGTATAAAATGACGCCTAAACTCCATATGTCTATTTCTGGGCCCATATATTTTTTGCCGTCTAATAATTCAGGCGCTGCAAAATAAAGGCTTCCGCAGAATGTTTTCAGCAATGTCTCATTGTTATAGAAATTCGATAGACCGAAGTCCAGGATTTTCACATTATCGTTTTTGTCTATCAAAATATTTTCTATTTTTAGATCTCTGTGGGCAATGCAGTTGAGATGTATGTATTCTATTGCAGATAACACTTGTCTGAAATACTTTCTCGCGTCTCTTTCATCGATTTGTGTTTCCTTTAAAAGAACGTCATATAATTGCATTCCTTTGACGTATTCGAAGACAAGAAAGAAGTGTTCTGCACTGTAGAAAAATTCCAGCAAACGTACAATATTTGGATGATTGAGAAGACAAGATAATACAATTTCTCTGAAAATACGCTTGTCTTTGATTTCGTATTGTGAGCTTTCATGGTTTCTGGGAATGATTTTGATTGCCACGCGTTCTTCTGTTAATGTATTGTAGGCAAAACTAACTTTGCTGCTCGAGCCACTGCCAAGAAAGTTGATTATCTTGTATTTGCCGACGTATTTGTTTTCTGAATAATCTTTAATATGTATCTCACCTTCTTTAAGAAGACTTGGAATCATGTAAAATCATATTTTATGGCTCATTCAAAATCATATAATAATAAATCTTCATGACCAATTAATTATTTTTTAATTAAACAGATTATTGGCTAAGTAATTCATGAAAGATGATAGAACCATAAGTGATTAAATTATATGTGCTAATTTATTGCCATGTATTTTTTGGAAGTATTTCATTTGCGTGTTCCATTGGATTATTTTCAAAGAACATAAAAAAGCAAATAATTAAAAAAGAGACGTCTAAATGGGGATGATTAAAAAGTCGCAAGAATCGCAGGGGTATAAAAAACTAATATAAACGTAATTAAAGACAGAACTATAGAAAAGTTATGAAAATAATTAAAAACCAGCAGTATAGGAAAATTATGAAGATAATTAAAGACAAAAGTATAAAAAAACTAATATAAACGTAATTAAATATCAAGATAACTAAAAGTTATCAGAAATAATAAGTGTGAAATTCTGAGGATTGAATCATTTTCAATAAATTACTTAAATTTGAGCTTTTATGAACAAAGGTCAGTTCAATCATTATTTTAAATACTATTGTTTTACGTATTATTTAACGCTATCAATTATTCCAATATTGTTCCTATGCTTTTTGCCATTAAATTATAAATCCAATAAAATAAACTATATTTACAGTAATTTGCAAAAAAAAAGACCAGACTTTTGATATAAAAACAACACAAAAAACCGTAGAAAGCCTTAATGATCATGAGCGTAAAATAAAGCGCATCAAGCTGTGAATGATTATTTTAAAAGAAAGAAACAAAAATTAGCTCCATAAATAAATAAATCTTTTTTTACAGTAAAAAGTATTCAATTGAAATCCCATATTAAATTCGTATTAAAATAATTAATTATTTTCATATATGATATATGAAATTTTAATAATATTTCAAGATAAACTAATAATTTATTAAATCATCTTGTCTAGAAGCACATGAAGCAATTCTCTATGGTTGTTCGTGCATCCTCCTTGCATAAAATTCATGGATTTTCTGCCCGGGAAACCACCAATAGGGCAAGATAACCTTATAGGCCACAAGAAATTAAGAATCTGCTTAATATCATCAGAACCAAAATAAATGTTATAAACTAAATCCTCAATACACTTGTATTTACCTTCAAATGCATCTTCAATCGCCTCATTAGTTAATTTAACTTTTGAAGTTCCGACCTTTCCAAATCCGCGCGTATAAATCAGCTTCCGCAGCATTTGATAATCTAAATATCCAAAAGCAACATAATCCTTCACAAGTGCCAACATGTTTTTAATGCTCTTGTTGTTTCTCACAATAACACAGCTGTTTAATACATTCAATCTCAATAAGTTCAAAGTAGTCCTGGCTTTAGGTCCCACTCTCTGCTTTGACCTAATCAAAACTACAACCAAAAAGTTTGGCTCAGCTGGTACATAAAAAGTTTCAAAATCCCTGATTTTCATTTCTTCTTCTTTCTTAAATTTATTGTATTTCATGAGCAATTTCTCAGTTTGTGTTTTTGCATATATTTTATTTGCTTCGACCCGTTTGTTAAATTCCTCCACTTGTTTGTTCTTAATCGATTCTATTTTATTCTTATACTCTATTTTTTGTAAGTAAGAATTTGGAATAACTTTTTCATTTGCTACAGACATTGAATGGGTAAAAAATTTTTATATTTAAAAAAAAAGTTTTAAATATAAAATGAATATACAATAGCAAATATATATAATAAGAAATTATCTCTAATATTTGGAAGACATACGTTTTTGAATGTAATTTAAAAGGAATACGATTGCAGAAAATACACGTTTTTAAAATAAAATTTGAAAAAAATATGATTGCAAAAATACACGTTTTTAAAATAAAATTTGAAAAGAATACAATTGCAGAAATACACGTTTAAAGCTAATGTTGTCGCAGCATACTTTGAAGTTCGATAAAGATTTGCTAAGCGGTTAATAGCATCTTTATAAAACCTCTATGTGACAAAATAGTATTACTCAAAAAAATTTTATATAAAAAATAATAAACTAATTAGATATTTGGAGAAGGGCATGCGTATCCATATCCAGTAATCAAAGCCTTCAATGATATGATATGGGTAGTCCCCGCATTTAGAAAACAGCATTTTTGCATTGTAGCGGGTTGAGTAGCCGTTCAAAGCAATGATTTTTAACTGTTTTTATTAATAAACTATTTTTTTAACGTCGAGGACGAGGTACTAAACAAGAGTAAACATTTTAAAAAAATTTTAAGATAAAGATGATTGAAGAGCCATTAAGAATAGCAGCAGTATAATTCTGACAGTTAAATATAAACATTTTTGATTAATACAGTTGGTTGTAAGTTTGTTATGAAGGAATATTTTCCGACATAAAGTTATTTATTTAAAATTTTAAAATTTATTTGAAGAATATAAATTTGATAAATGCAAATATGTGATTTTTCAAAATTCAATGAATGTTTAGCATACTAAACTACAACAAATATAATTGTGAAAATTATATTATTTTATTCTAACTCTAATAAATACCTTAGAACAAAAAAATGTGGAAAATATCAAAAATTTATAATAAATAACTTTATGTCGGAAAATATCAAAATTTTAAAAAATTTATAATAAATACTTGAAAACAAAGGAGATGCGGAAAATGTCTAAAATTATTGGTTTAATAAATTTAATATTTACAGCACAGTTTGCTTAAGTTTATGACGGCTAAATAGTAAATTATTTATTTGAAATTAATAATATTTAAATTGTATAATTTTTTTAAGTTTTACAAATCATACTGCTGGTGGATCTTCGGTCATCTTTCCCTTAGACTTATCTTTTATAACTATTTGTTCTTTTGATTATTTTCTTGTTCTTGACGCTAAGTGAATGAATACTTTAAAGCATATTTTTAGTTTATAAATGAACTTACATTTTAAAAAACACTAAATTCACAATAAACTTTGTAATAGAAAAACTGTACAATAATTTATTTTAATTTAAATAATTATGTAATATTTATTATATTGTTTATACTGTAACTTGGAATCAAGACCCAAGAGTGATGGACCTCCAAGGCCTATAACTAGATGGTATTTTTAGTGGGTGGGAGCCCCACAGTACCAACTCCGGATACCTGTCCATTAGGTGGTTTTTGTAAGCTTATTTTCTTAACAAAAAAATCAAATAAATTTTATACTGTGATGAAAATATATTTTTCAAATTAATTTAAATTAAATTAAAATTGATTTTTTTGTTAAGAAAATAATTGTTGTGATTTATCATTGTTAGAAATATAAGATACAACAATAATATTAGAATTTGTTTTTTTATTTGTATATTGTGTTATAAGTTATTTCATAATTTTAAATTAAAATATATTTTAAAGAATTGTGTTAAATTTTATATTATTATATATTATTTTAAATCCTCACATTCACAAATAATTAATGACTCATATGTAATTTTGCAAAGGTAACCTTATTACAATTTCTTATTAGACAATTTAGTATATTTTTTAATATGATTTTTAAAAAATATTATTTATTAAATCAAAAAATAATAAAAAAATAATTTATTAAATAAAAAAAAACCCATATTATGCTAAATATATTTTCAAAGAATTTAATTTTTTATATGATGTCAGTAAGATTTTTTGCATTATCTGTTGGTATAAAAAGTTATAATACTAGTGGTTTAAATGTCAGATCGTCTTTGTCCAATTCTAACTTGAAAATAGAAGAAAAACTACGAAAAGTTTTTGAATATCGCGAAGAGAATAAAAATTTTAAATTTGGCTATCCTTATGAGGATATATGTAACTCATTGATTAAATTGCACACCAGTCTTTGTGTGTTTGTTTCCAGTTTAACTCAAGATTTTGAGGTTCAATGTACCAAAATTATTAATGATCATGAATCTATTTCTTTAATTTTATTATTATTTACGCAGGTCAGTGCCAAATTTCCTAACATGGAAATCAAAGAATTTATAGCGCTTAAGAACGATTCCCGTAATAACATCGAATATATTTATAATAATCTTACAAGTTTAAAATTAGAAGAAATTCACAAATCTCTAAGTTCATTATACAAATTAGTAAACACAAATAACCCCACTTGTGACAATAACAATTTATCTAAATTATATATTTTGTTCCAAAATGTTGTTTCAGCTCTTGAAAATTGCAAAAAAAATATATCAACATTTATTTTGTTTAGCAATGAAAAACATTATGATACCATAGTGCATGCATTAGTACTTGTAATTTTGGAAAGACTGGAGATGTTCGAATACATTACTGAAATAGATCAACTGTATACTGTTGCCTTGGATATTATTAAATATGATAATCTAATATTGAACGACAAATTAAAAGATGAATACATACAAGGAATTAATAACTATTTTAACGATTTGAAAAGTTTCAGAAAAGAAGATACTAAATATTCTTTAAATTCAAATATTCATTTCCTAGCCTCGTTTTTAGAAAAATATTTGGATAAATTCTTAATTCTAAAATCTATATTACCAAAATGGACGAAAGACAATGAGGATTTTAAATCAAACATGAATTATTTTAATAGATATAACAAGATTTTAAAATCTAAATACGATACTAAGTATATTGATAATATAAAAGACTTCATACAAATACTTACAGCAAAAACCACCATACGTAATTTTGGGCTTGGTTGTTGTCTAATATTAATTGGTTATGTTCTCCGATACATAGTTTCATTTTTCCGTTAATTTTTAGTATAAATTTCTTTTAATATCCGATTTCATTTTTAAGGATATAGGTATTATTTAAATAATATCTCAAACAAATATGATTGAATAGTTTATTAGAATGCTATGGGGATAATTTTCAATTTTCTGACAGTTTAAGTGAAACATTGATGATCGAATAAATTAATGTAATAACAGCTTAGTAATTCTGTCATTTTTAATAATCAATTGTGAAAACAAATTATTAAAACTATTTTTTTAACTAATTACTAAATTTTTTTACAAACATGTTGCAGCGCAATTTTCAATATTGTTAAATTTTAAAGTCCATTTCAAACATATTAAATTGTTGCAAATATCTACTTTTTAAAATTTTCTTTTAATTTCTTTTCTTGTTGTGCTATTTTCTAGCCTTTCTTTAGCTATTTTCAACATTATTTGTTCAGTCACTAAATTATCTTCTTTATCAGACTCTTCTTTAGCATTTGTTTTTAAACATACTTTATTTATCATTTTGTAACATACATTTGCATGCTTTCCCATTATACTGCCTATCAAATTATACTGTCCTTTGAATATTTTATAAAGTTTAAGTAATTCAAAAACTTCTTCCTCTGTAAAATCTTTGCAAATTATTTGCTTGAATTTATCTTGGCATTCTTCAGCACTGATAGATATTAAAGACCCTATTTTATGCCATTGATTTGTTCCATATTTCTCAATTGCCGATATTAAAATGCCAACTCTATTTTTTGTCCATTTTTTATTTGTTATTTTTTTCATAGCTGAATATTTTCATTTTTTAAATTATATGTTATATATGATAATAATTTAACGCGTTGTTGTGATTTAGTATGCTAACATTCCTTTTAAGTTGATCCATGACTTCATTGAACTTTAAAGAATCATAAATTTGATAAATTAGAAATTTATGATTCTTTCAATTAGATTTTAAATTTTCAAATAAATATACTGATCCCAGAAAATAATTTCTGAGAACAGGATTTCAAACAACTCTCCTAATGTTAATAAACAGTCACATAAGTATTTGCGTAGGCATTTTATCCTTTAATGGCGCAAAAAAAATCGTATGTTCGTCTTAAGCATTTGACCTGAGTGTACGCTCGAATGCCATCGGTGATTCCAATCCGTCTGGCATGGCACTTGTGATATTTAGTCAGAAATCCACTCAAGCCATCACATACTTATTTTGTCACATAATATAAATCATAAAAATCATGAAAATTTTATTACTTGTAAAATGATAAAAAAATTACCAGAATGTGTTATTTCGAAGATTGCCGCGGGTGAAGTCATAGTATCTCCATATAATGTTATGAAGGAATGTTTAGAAAATAGTATAGACGCAAAATCATCTTTGATTAGTATTTCACTTTCTTCTATTCTTTCATCATTCAGTATTAGGGATAATGGTTGTGGTATCAATAAAGAAGATTTTGAATATGTATGTTTAAAACACTACACATCGAAAACGAAAGCATTAGAAGACATATATAAGTGCGGAAGTATACGTGAGTTCAGTAATTTTGGGTTTCGCGGAGAAGCTTTACATTCAATAAGTGTATGTGCACAATTAAAGATATCATCTAAAGATGATGAAAAATCAGAATACGGATATTTTGGCATTTACAAGATGGGTGAGTTAGTCGAAATTAAGAAAACCCCAATGGATAAATGTGGGACGTTTATCGAAATATCGGATATATTTTATAATAACATAATAAGAAAGGAGGTATTTTATAAAAATAAACAAGAATGTTTAAATTGTATAAATTTAATAAAAAGTTATGGATGCATATACAGCGGAATTGAATTAGTGATTGATTCTAAGACGATTGTCCGTAGAGATATGAAAGATAAAAAAGTATTTGAATGTAAAAATAATGAAAATGTGAATATGACAGTTGGAAATGAGGATTCAAAAAAAGGCCGTTATAAGCAATAAAATAAGTTATATTCGGGAAATGTTTTTCGAAAACAAAGTAAAAGTATCTGATATTATAAACATATGCAATGATAAATTTTTAGCGATTTTTACAAATAGATTTATAGGCTTGAAAAAAAGTATATTTATTTTTTTATAAACAATAGACTTGTCAATAATATTGGATTGAAAAATAAAATATTACAGAAATACAAAAATATAATAAAACAGGGTACGTATCCATTTGTATACATTGAGATATTTGTAGATTATGCGGATGTAAATGTTCATCCGAGCAAAAGCGAAGTACTTATTGACGATAAGAATTTATATGAGGAAATATGTCATGCAATAGGCAATGGACTTAATACAGATGAAATGAATATTAACAGTATAGATACTCAATATGATGCTGAAAATGTCAATAATGATATTAGAAAGAATGTAAATTTTTATGAGGAATGTAAAAATAAAAATTTTAATACGCAAAGTCCAATAAAGATATATTCATCTGGAAATATAAAAAGCTTAGAAGATTATGATATTCTAGAAGTAAGAAATAAAAAACAGAAATATTGCGATTCAAGGCAGTTTATAAATGAAAATATTGTTGATTTCGATAAAAAGGAAGAATATAGTTTTATAAAGAATTTAGTCTATGTAGGACATACAAAACATTATTTATTTGTACAAGCACATAGCAATTTGTTGAAAATAGATCGATACAATTTTATTTTTGATGTTTTTTATTTTAAGATTATGAATGAAAAAATCATCAGCCAAGAAATAGAAAGTTGTTCGGTTAATATAGACGAAAAATACTGGTATTTTTTCAATAAATTTGGTGTCACAATCATAAATGGTAAAGTAACCAAAGCACCCATAATTTGTGGAGTTGTTATGAGCAATTGGGAGGATTACGTTTTTCAAATTGAACATATGGAAAACGATATCGTAGATTTTAATTTTTATATTGGCGAGATCGCTAAAACCATTGCGATTTTTTATAAAACCGCGCCAATCAATAGCAAAATATTCAATTTGATAAAAAAAGAAATTGTTGAAACGGAAAATATTTTCAAATCATTTAAAATTTTAGTGGGTTTGAAAGATTTGTATAAAAAATTTGAAAGGTGTTAGAAAGTTTAAAAAAAATTGTATAGAAAATTTTGAAAAGTATAATTGTTTGTAGCCTGATTCATTATAATTCTTTTCTGACATAAAGGTGTTTATTAAAAAAATTTTAAATCTAATTTAAAGGATGGTTTGGCCTATTAAACCTACAACATTTATAACAATTGCGACGTGGTAGGTTACCACAATTACGTTATTATTTTTTAAATTGTTTTAATTTGATATGTTGAAATCATGCCACGGCTATGTTGCATGTATTTCAAACGTCTCTATATTTGTTTACTATAACTTTTTTTATGTCACTGCAATTGCTTTGGTTTTTAATCACATCTATTTTTATACTGTTACTATTTTTGCTGGCTTACAATCATTTCTATTTTGGTTTATAATAACTGCTTACTTTTTTTCAATCTCTTGTTTTTTACAGTTTAAATAAATACTTTTAATCTGATGTTTTTTACGGTACTAAAGTAAATACCTTTACCCGTCTTATTATTTCAACTGATTGGATGTATGTTTATATGTTATTGAATTTGTAATGTTAATAAACATTCACAATTATTTTTTTATTAATTAAATTATTAAAAAAATAATTGTGAATGTTTATTAACATTACGGATATAAATTATTATCATATATAACAAAAATATTCATTTCCGCGTAGGCAGATATTTATCACAATGGCAAAAATATATTCATTTATAATAATATATAACAAACTATAATAAATAATTTTATTAAATTACTAGTCGTATTCATTGTACTTTTTTATCAAATAAAATATTTCATTTAATACGGTAGAAACATCAGCATCAGATTCAAATGCATTTAAGTACATATTTTTTTCTTTAAGAATATTATTACCAATGATTTTCAGCGCAGCCAATATTATTGATATAAAAATAATCTTAGACTTTTTTTTCAAAAAATAAATAACCATTTTTAACCTTCCATTGACCGTATTCTAAAAACGAACTCATATTTTCTCCAAAATCATTTGTATCTGGAATTGTATAAATGCCATAACTTTTTTTAAACAATATTGATAAAAATTTTCACAAAAAGTTCTTTCCATAAAAAACACTAACATATAATTATAGCATTTATATGGATATCGTACTCTTTCTAAGTTTTCTAATTTTTCAAAAATTACCATATTATCCCAATCAGAATAATTTGACAGAAAATCACAGATACTATCTTTTTTATAGTTTAGATATTCTGTTAGACAATCTACAAATGAAAATTTCTCATTAATGATTAAATTAAATGTATTATACGTATTTTCTATAATAAAATAAAAAATATAAAAAGACGAAAAAAAACTTTCGACATAGCCAAAATTTTTATCATTATAATATTTTAAGATTAGTTCATTCCATTTTTTAGGTTTTGTTAATACTGTTTTAAAAAAATCAACATTTGTATTAAGTTCGACTTTTAATATGTTCATCACAATGAGCGAGTTCAATTCGCTTTCTAACAATTCACTTTCTAACACAGTTTCAGAATTATTTATCTTATCAATTTCATTGAAAAGGGCTTTTAAACTGTCCAAAAAACCATTTAGAGCTCTGTTGTACTGAGTACATTCCATTGTGTTTAGATTTATTAGTTTAAAATCATCATTGTCAATATTTTCAAACTTTTCTGTTTTTTCAAAATTTTTTTGTTCAAGATTTTCTGTTTTTTCAAGATTTTCTGGTTTTTTGAGCTCTTCTTGTTCAAGATTGTTAATTGATTTTATGACATCTGTAATTTTTTCTTTTAAAATATCGTATTCGCTTACATTTATTGTAAAAGTTTTCACTTCATAATTATACTCGCTTCGAGTTGATTTTGCTCCTTTTAAATTAGCAGGTGTCTTAGCAAAACCAGCTACATCGTAACCTTTATTTTCCAATTTTAAAATTTTACGCTTGAAAACCAAATCATTAATTTTGTAATGGTTAGATGGATTTTTGCTTATTTTGTTTTTCAACTTAAATATTTTTCTTAAAATTTCAAATCTATTGTTTGCTACTTTAATGTTTTTGTCGATAAATGCATGAGTGTAAATACTGTTATCCCATATTTGATAGAAATTAGTATACAATTCACGTATTTCTTTAAAGTCCTCAGCATAACTTATTAAAAAATCATCAAATTTTTTAGTTTCTTCATTTTCCAATTTCGAATTATCTAGTATAAACTTATTATACTTTGTTAAAAAATCATTTGTTTTTTTTACTATTTCTGAAAAATCACGTTTTTGATATAATTGAAAAATTTGTCTAAATTTGTCATTCTCTCGTAAATGATTTATGTATTTAACCATTTCAATATGTATATTTTTAAGATGCAAATACGGTAAATTCTTTTTAAACTTCAATTTTTTTTCGTGGAATTTTTTAAAATCATTCATTTTACAAATCTCATTTACTAATGGTTGAAATTCAGAAATAATTTCTTTAGTCGAATTGATTTTATTTTGTAATTCATCATCGTTATCCATCATATTTTCCAAATTTTTTGTCACATCAGTAGTAAAGAAATCAAAGAATCTAAAGTAGTTTTCATAAAAGCATTGTGCATACAACATAAAGTTCAGAAAAATTAAATTCATTGAGGGTAATTTTTTCAAAGTAAAAAAATTATCAATAATAATTAAAAATAATCAAAAATAATCAAAAATAATCAAAAATAATCAAAATAATCATTAATAATTAAAAATATTGAAAATAATCAATAATCAAGTTGTCTGACGAGCTCAGTCACCTAAGCCAAGGCTTCAGATATAAAAACTATACGAAAAACGTAATTTAGAATTTTTATGTGCAAAACAGAAAAAATTAAATAGATAAACGATATGATAAATTAATTATACGCACAAATATTAATTGACAAAAGACCGGCCATGGTAATAAGATATAAGATTTGTTCGAACGATGCATCAGCGGCCCGTGCTACTTTTTTCAATCTAAAAATTTTGAGCCGTCACGAATAATAAAAAAATTAATTAGAAATCAATTGTTTTAAGGAATTTTAAATAATGTTATTTAAATAAAAAAACTTGTGTTATATATAATAATAATTCATACCTCAGTGGCAATAAACAATAACAAGTTATGATTTCATAAAAAAATAGACATTTGAATTTATTTTTATTTAGTATTTACAATTTGATTTTAAATAATAGCATTATTAAAAAATAATTGTAAATACTAAATTAAAATGTAAATCACGATTGCATTTTGTTGTAAGTTTAATGTGCTAACCATTCTTTTAAAGTCGCTTTATGGGTGTTTGAAAAATCATCAATTTATAATTTATCAAATTATATTCTGTTATATATAAAAATATTTTATATTGTTAATGTCTGTAATCTATCAAATTTGTATTTTTTAAATCAGATTGAATAAATACTTTATGTAAAAAAAAATTTAAAAAACAAGATTTCAAACAACTCATTCAATTTTTTAAAATATTAAATTATTTTTTTACACTAAATATTAATTTTCATGAACAAAATAGTTAAAAATTTGCTAAAACATAAAAAAACTACTGTGGTAGTACAGTAAAATATACCTGCTAGCTCGTATTATACATAAATTGAAATGGAAATGTTTTGAATCATAAGTTTTTTTTATTTAATAAATGATTATTTATAGTTTTACAAAACTTTATGTTTATCAATCTTAATATCATTTTGATCAATTGCAATATTAGAAAAAAACTACAGCAATAATGGTGAATAGGAGAGTATGTAACATGTTATTCAATTTTACTGTTTTGGAAACTGATGTTTTATTAATTTTTTGTTAGAAAATGCTAAAAATATTTGTATACAAAATAATCTTTGATAAATTAAATATCGATTTATTTGTGTATCTATAATAACAAAAACATACTAGTATAGATCCATAGTTATTCAAAACTGTGTAATTAGTATTGTCGATACCAAAACCTCCTGACAAGCTTAATCTGTAAATAGAGGCCATTGATCCAGATATAATCAGATTAGCATAGTAAAAAACAATAAGTTAACTCAATTTTGAATTTTATAAATTTGAAAAAAAATCTTATAATATCATTTAATTCTAATTAAAAAAACGCGAAAATTATATACGACTAAAATAAAAATAAATGCGAATGTTTATTAACATTAGGGGTATAATTTAGTATCATATTAAACAATAAATATTTTTTACATAAAAACAACATTTGAAACGAACCGACAACAGTAGACAGACGAAAGCAACACTTCTGTTTTTTACCTCAGGTATTTACGAGGTTACAGAGTCATTACTTATGAAATCTACAAGTATACTTATGAAACAATATTGTTACTAAATTTACGCAGCAGTTACTGTTTTTAAGATTATAAAATATTTATATTAAATAATTATTTTATTTGTTTTAGTTTGAGTATCTAAACATTGTTTCAAATGCAGACAAATAAATTTATACGAGTAAATACTGTATATGAAATTTTTATTAAATATTTATATTCTAGCCATTAAAAAAATAATTGGATATGTACATGATAAAAACGACGACAAACTGCGGAATAAGATGATAGAATTAACAAACATGTATAGAATAGAAAACAAGAAAAAGCCTCTTGTCTATGAAAGTAGAATCTCCAGAGTAGCGCATGAACAGGCGCGATACATGTGTAAAAAAACCTGTTGACCCACGAATCACCGAAAGGAAAATTGAAAGAGCGATTACAAAACAACGGGTTTCGAGTAGTGACGATCGGAGAAAACATAGCTCAGCAGGAAAACAACGATTACAGAGAATTAGGGAAACTGTGGATGAAAAGCGAACCACATCGTAATAATATTCTAGGAGATTTTGATAACACAGATGTTGCTACATGTAGAAATGGAAAGAACAGATACTGGATACAAATATTTGGAAAGGAGATGCATAGAGAAACAAATAAAGAAGAAGGGTATTCGATGAAGAAATATGTGGAAAATCAGCCTGAAAAGACGATAATAAACATGGGTGGTGGTGCTCCGAGCCAGATGAAAAATGATGAGAATAATTTTAAATTTAATAACAACACACTAGAAAAAATTGAATCATGTTTAAGAGATACGAATTGTTCTATGTTGCCGTCGATGGGCGGGTTTTCACAATCATCAACGATATCGTCATTGCCGATATCGTTATCAAAATCAGAGCTAGAAAACAATGACATTAAAACGGTAGAGATTGAGCCATATAGTACGATGACATTGCATTCGATTAGATCTACGCTGATGAGTATTCCAACTGTAACAGAAACGCCACCGTCAATAACACTATATAAAACGCTGACGGAGACACGAGAAAAGGTGTCTTTATATACGGTGACAAATACGAAGAATCTGACGTTAACTGAGACAAGTGAAAAGGTATCATTGTTGACGGT
Organism: Drosophila robusta; assembly: GCA_035043565.1. Classification (NCBI taxonomy): domain Eukaryota; kingdom Metazoa; phylum Arthropoda; class Insecta; order Diptera; family Drosophilidae; genus Drosophila; species Drosophila robusta. The sequence goes on from JAWNMW010000075.1 coordinate 80,485, forward strand.
TACAAATACTGAGAATTTAACATTGACTGAAACGCGAGAGAAGGTTTCATTATTTACGGTTACTAGCACTAAGAATCTTACTATAACTGAAACGCGAGAGAAGGTTTTGTTGTACACATATACTAGCACGGCAAAAATAAATGTGACGAACACAAAAACGGTTGAGAAGATATTACCAACTACGATAAAGTCTGTAGTTTTGAGCACTGTCACATTGAATAGCACAAAAACGATTGAGAAGATATTAGCGACTACAGTAACATCTACCATACCGCCTATAGTTTCGAGTATAACAAAACCGCAAAGCACCGTTACAAGTATTATGATGAATTCAATAATAAGCACAACTCCGGAGAAAGCTATGTTTATACAAACAAATAATCCAGTCAAAGTTGTAACGATTGAGAAAATAGTAACCGTCACCATGGCGAAAACATCTACAAAGTTGTGTAATAAATTAGAAGCTAATGAATGCAATGATTCAAATAATTATGCTAATAAAAACGATAATAAGCGATTCAATGTCATTGATAGCAGCGCGGAAATCAATAATGCCAATAATTATGATAATGGAAAAAATGCGGTTATTAATAATATTAATATTGAGAATAGGAATCCCAAACAAAACGATAAGGGCTTTCAAAATAACCGCGATTTTAGGAACGACAATGGCTTTGATAATAACAATAAGAATTACAACGAGGTTAGTAATGATAATGGTTTCAATAACAATGATAATAACAAGTTGTACCATTACGATGATGCGTACGATAACAATGATAATGGCTCTTATACAAGTACTAGAAACGAAAATATTGTTAATAATTATGATAATTATTTTGAGACAAATAATAAAAATTTTAATAGTACAAAAAGAAATGACAGTAAAAATTCGAAAAATAATAACAGCACAAACAGAAGCGAGAATAAAAAAGAAAACGATCGCTACGGTCGGAAGAAAGATTCAGAGCTGGATGATGAGGAATTAACAGATTATAAACCTATTAAATACAACATGAAAACTACGCAAAAAAACAAAAAAATACAATTTTGAAAAAAAGCAACACAAACATAGAACTAAACAATTGGATGATGAGTCGTCCGAATCATCGAATCAAGTCTCAGAAGACAACATGGATTATGATAGTTCTGCAGAATCTTCTGACACATATGACAGTCAATCAAAACGAACTTTGCTCAAAGAATTGATAAACACAATTGTACATTTACACAAGAAATCACACAATGCTTTTTCGAAAAATAAAGAAGAACAACTGCATTTGTTATTGAAGAATTTACTACACGCCCCAACTAATAAACCTAGAGAAAAAATAATTTTGGAGCCGCAGAATAATAATATAACTTTTCCAGAATTATCAAACGCTATGAAAAATCAGAAAAACGATATTGACAAATTATTGCATGAAAATCGTTTTAATGAGTTTGGGAATCTGGTAACTCCGACTGATAAAACAATGTATTTGTCAGAAACACCAGATAACATCGATTATTCCAAAAATCCAGAGAAAAAACCCAATTTGAGTAATTTCTCTGCTGCATATGTTTCAGAAAAACCCTTCAATGTAAATTATAATAATTTGAATAATTCAGATATTGGGTTTTCTTATTTGCCTACAGAGAAAAATTTACTTATGGGGCCAAAGGAGTTAACGGATGAAGAAAATGCTTTTTTTAAGAAAAATATTTGTCTTTTATCAAACACGTGTAATAAAAATTTCTCAGAGCTTTATTGCAAAGACGATTTAGCTAAATGCAACATGAAAAATCAAATAGACGGTTTTTTTAAAAACACAGAAAACAAAGGTAATGATAATAATATTGCGATTAGGAAAGGGGTATTACCTAGTTAAAACATATTTTATAGATTTTTGTAATTATTTGTAGGATTGTTGTTTATTTAAATAATATTTAGTAGTCATAGTAGACTTTTTTGTTCATGTTGTAGGTTTAATATGCTAAACCTTTTTTAAAGTCGCTTTACAACTTTATGGAACTTCGAAGAATTATACATTTGCAATTTACCAAATTTATATTCATGAAATTAGATTATTTTATTTAATAAATACTTTTAAAAAATAGTTTATTGACAAAAAAATTGAATTATTGTTTAAACTAATTACTCAGTCTGCAACAATGCAATAATGATGTTTTATAAACGCAGATACTACTTTTATTAATCATTATATGTTCTGAAAATAAAGACAGAATGTGCTTTTATTTAATAGCGCTAAAAAAAGTGTTTTTGTTTACAAAGCTTATTTTGTTTATAATTTATTTTAAACTTTAGTGTTTTCAGTAATCCTATTATGTTTCAGATTAATTTATAATTTTACTTTAAATTCTAATATTTTTCAATAATTCCATTTTGTCACGTAAAGGATCTATAAATTTACTGATAACGGATTATGGCTTTTGATCGAATACCTTAGAACATAATTAAACAAAATGAATACCCTTAGTTTCAATTGTGAATAATCAAGAATTATTTTCGTAAAAAAAGTTCATTATAATTTAAAAAAATAATTAATTTTGTTTAATTATGTAAAAGGTAACAAATTTGTCTGTTTGAAAATGTCATTTATGGCAAGTATAAGCTCTTCTTGATTTTCAATAAGTTCTCGCATGTTCATTTTGAGCAGATTAAAATTGCAAATCAACTTAGTGCTTATTTTGTTCGGAGAAATGATCTTTGTTTCTTTAAAATACGGGCTTTTCTTAAACAAAATAGTTTTTGTGTTCATATATTTTTCTAAATAATTCAAAAAAAGTTTACAATTTGCTTTAAAATCTTCAGTACTGAAAGTGTAATCGTATGAAATTTCGATTGCTTTACTTGTTCTGAAATTGATAATTGGTAAGTTAAGTAAGTTGTGATTTAAAAACAGTATTTCGAGCTTATTCGTTGTGAGCAGACTACTAAAAATATTGATCTCCTTGACCTTGTAAATAACATTGTTTATTTTAATAAAATCGTTGACTTCAAAAGGTCTGACGAAAAAAACGAACAACATAGAGTCAAGAAAATTTTTGATGATTGCATTAAAAATATAACCTCCGGAAAGCATTCCAGTGGCCACAATGCTGATTTTTGTGGCGGCATTGCTGCCGCTGTCGAATCCATTTAGTGCGACACCTACTATAATAGGGATAGCGATGATAGTAGAAATGAAATTCAGTTTTTTTAATGTATCTGCGACTTGCATCAGACTGCTTGCGAGATGTTCTTGCTCATAAAATGTACTATGATAAAATGTTTCAAAATGAACGGGTTCTATGGTTGTTTTGTTAAATCTATCAGTATAGAAAAAAGACTGTCGATATCTTCCTGGGAAAGATAATTTTGGAGGTTTTTGCGTTCCAAACAGTTATTTTCGTTTCCGAAATGTTGAATGATTTTTTCAACGATAATTTTAATATCGTCTGAATAGGATGAGTTTGAGATAACGAGGATTTTAGAAATAATATTCAGTTTGCTATTTACGGAATCTATTCTTTTTTTAGCATGGTTGGTGTAAACGACATATTTAAGGAAGCCTATAAGAAAGTTTTTAGCCAAAAAAATTCCGATGATGAAGCTTATTGCGATATAAAAATTTCCAAGATCTTCTTTTTTAGAAATGAAGAAAACGCCTTCTTGATCGAAATAAGGATCGTTTTTTAAGGCGAAAGCGATAAGCTGGGCTGATGCGAACAATAAGATTTGAGTGGAGAGTTTTTTTATTGTGTTGTAAAAAGAAACGTTATGAAGATTTTTGTTGTTATTATTCATAGCGCAGATAGCATAATTGATGAAAGGAGGACAAATTCCGAAAATACCGATGAAGATAAAGTTGTAAGATAGAATGATGATGAATGCAGGAATGTATGTTTCTGAAAATCTATTTGTAATATCTTTTAAGAAAAAGTATTTAGTGTATAAACCGATAATTAGTAGAAGCAGAAATAAAAGTGTATTTTGTAAGATAAACTTGTTAGTTTTTGGTAGTTCTACGTCTGTGGAGTAGTATGCTGTTTCATTTTCGATTATCTGAACATCTCTGTGGGTAGTAAAAGAGTTAATAGAAGTTTCTATCATGGGAAGATTGATTAAAAAAATATATTTATAATTGGAATGATTTGCTTATCAATTGGGAAGAAGATTATTGATTCAATTTTTATAAAGGAATTTTATTGGTTAGGAAGCGAGTTGTTAAAAATTTTGATCAAAAAAAAGTTTTATTTTAAATTAAACTGTTTTACTTTTGAATGTATTTTTGTAGTCAAAATTTAATAAATGGGAAGTTAAATTGAAAAAAAGCTATAGAATCGTATTTTATGTTGTTTTATAGATTTGTATTGATGATTCAAATGTTATATAGAATATAAATAGAATATAAATTGTTATTATTTTTTTTAGTTTTGAGAAAAGATGGTCTGCGTATGCTGAACAGACCTGGAGTTGGTACTGTGGGGTTCTGAGTAACTTAAAATTGTAGTTAGATACAAATAGAGTGATTGATTAGTATAAAAAACTATTTTGAAAACGAAAATTGTATTGAAATACTGTTTTGCAAAGTGTTTGATATGCAGCACAGATTTGTGAAACACTTTTAAACGATTATGAAATTATTATTATTTATTTACGTACGATTTCGAGCAATTTCACGTATTTATTACGCTAGATAGTTATTGTCGAACACTTTTAATTTTATTAAACAATTATAAATAAATAGTTTTTTGATTGTCATAACGAAGTGGATATGGGTAAGTATTTGTAGATTTGTGATGAATAATTAGATCAGTTTTGATTTTGTTGGTAACGTAAAATGAACATTGTAATATGTAACTGGTAATTTAATGGGATAAAGAATGAGTGTAGTGAAATAGTAGAAACTCGAATCGAAATGATTTAGTTATTGCGTTTAAATGACGTGGCGAATTTTTAAATTGTTCGTAAAACCGATAAAAATGTTTCAATTTTGAAACGCGGTGTTGAATCGTACGTGTAATAAATTAGGGAGTGATTCGAAAAATGTTATATGAAGTGATTAATTAAACTTTCTTTAATAACTGATTTCTGGGTGAATCTGTAAAATCATTTAAATGTGTTTTTGTTATGAGAATATTCAGAAACACGGTAAATATATTTAGATCATAAAAATTAATTAATTAAATAATTAATTAAGATTATTTAAATCTATGAATCTGAAGATCGAATAAAGCAATAATTTTATTGAATATCTTTGATTATTTGGAATTCGACTTTTCTAGTGATAAAATACTGTGAGATGTTTTTGATCAACTGCAAGTGTAGCTTGTCAAAAAGGTGATACGTGTCTGTGGAGGCGACGAATTCTTCGAGAGATAGGTCTTTCACATAAAAAACGTATCCTGTCTGTTGAACTGCGACGACGATACCTTCGTAACGAGTCTCTGAAGCGGCGATGTAAGTGTGAATCGCGGCTACGGTCCTGGCGATGTTCACGGCGTTTCTAGAGCGCCAGTTGATATGTGAAACGAGAGTAGAAGTGATTGTATCGGGAAGTGCGTCTATGGCGGCGTTATTGTTGTCTAGACAGTGACAAAGGATACGATGGACGAGGATGTCTGCATATCGTCTGATGGGAGACGTGAAATGTGTGTAGATGGGCACTGCGAGGCCGTAATGGAAGAAGTCCGGGGAATCTGAGTTGACGAAGTAGATTGCTTGGCGCATGGAGCGAGTGATGATGCGCTTATAAATATTTGCTTTTTCTGGGCCGAGCCGGACAAGCGAGTCGTTGATATTTTTTGAAGAAGAACAATCGATGGAGTCCAAGTCGAGAGCTGCGGGGAGCGGATGACGACGAAGAACGGCACAGGCGGGACTGTTTGTGTTGATGAACTCGGCCACGGAGATATTGGCGAGCAACATAAATTCCTCGACCGTGTGGTGCAAATCAGCAGAATTGTCGTCGGCATGTTCGATGTTCAGTTGAAGCGCCCCCTGGCGGATCGATCGGCACGGAGTTTGTTGGCGATTTCTGCGAGTATTTTAAGCGCCTTCGCGTATGTCAAATTCATGGAGTTGTCGTCTCCTCCATCAACGCTATAATTATTATTATAATTATTATTACTATTATTACTATAATTATTATTACTATTATTACTATAATTATTATTACTATTATCATTACTATTATCATTACTATAATTACTATTATGATAATTATTATTACTATTATTATCATAATTATCATAATTATTATAATTTTCCAGGAGCATTTGCGCCTCTTCGTAAGAAAATGCTCTTCTGGAACGGATCAGTGAACGGAACATCTTTGTCTCGAGCACTTCATGGTCACGAGAAAATTTCCACACACACGAGACAGCGGCGCGCTCCTTCCCGGCATGTAAGGAACAGAGACCCGAGGAAAGAAATGGCGGCAGCATGTCGATACGCCGGTCGGGCAGATACACTGTTGTCGAACGGTGAAATGCCTCTTTGTCGAGTACGGACCCCTCGGAAACGAACAGAGACACGTCGGCAATGTGCACCCCCACCTCGATCCATTCCTCGTTGCCTGTTCTGCCGACGATGCAATGCAACGCGTCGTCGATATCCGTGCACCCCGGCGGGTCGATTGAAAAAACCACCAGGCCCCGCAGGTCGACACGTCTCCCGGCGGCCGCCTGTTCCCGGGCTCTTTCCACGGAGAACTCGTCGGTGGCGAATCGCAGGCCATCGGCGATCGTGTCATTGCCCAGATTCTCCATGAGCTTGTATGGCTGCGGATCCTCCGGCGTGGCTGAATCACGGCTGTTGCCAACCGCCTTTTTACTGATGTTCGCGCTTTTCACGCTACTGATGATATCCCTGCTGCCAGTCTTCTTACTGCCCCGGCCATGTCCGTTGCCATTCGCCTCCCCTTCTCTACGCCGGTCGAGGACTTCGAGCCACTCCTTGCCGTCGTATTCCAGGCCGTACTCTTCCATCACCACCGCCACCTCGTTTTCGATATCGCCGCTTTTGCCCAACACCTTGCAGACCAGCCCCGTCGGGCATCGCTGGTCGGCATCCCACCGCATCACCCGCACCGCCACCTTCTGTCCAGCCAACGACTCGCCGTCGCACAGCACCGTCCGCAGCTCAGGCAGCCGTCGGTCGATCGGCCAGACATACCCCACACTTACGTCTCCGCCCACGGCCTCGATTCGATGGACCGTCCCGACCACTCTTCTTATCTTCCCGCACGCAATCGCCACCACCCTCCCCTCCGCCACGTACACCTCGTCCCCGTGCATCGCCCGATTCATCGCCGCCCCCTCACGCGTGTCCGCCCAGCGGCCCCAACCACTTCGCCCCACGTGCAGTCGAGCTGCGACACACACAACATCCCGCGCTCTCCTCTCTGCCCGACCGTCCGACTGTATGGCAGATATCCCGTGTTATCGTCGCACAGCGCCCGTCTTATCTTCTCATTCATTTCATCGCTACTATTCTCCTCCGCACGCTTATTACCGAGTTCAGATTTTTCGCGCCGCTTCATCGTTCTGCCGTTTACCACTTCGCTGTACAGAATTTCACCGCGTATCAGATTCGCTTGGCATAATTCACGCAGTTTTTCTAAAGTCACCACTTCAACCCGCGTCTCCACATTCGTTTTCTCCAGATACCGCTTCACCTTCTCCACCCCCTTCCCGTCGTCTTCTGCACAGCTCCGTCTCGAAACAATACATATTTATCCTCGTACTTCCGATAATATCTCCACAGCTCCTTGTCGCATCCCGATATGTGCGACTCGCACACCACCCAATTGAATCCCTCGTACAGTATAACTGTGCTGTATCCCCTCGCCACCTCTTCGCACAACAGATAGACTTCTTCATATCCACGTGGCAGCATGAACTCAATACTATTCGCGTACTCCTCGCGTACCTGTCTACAAAGCTTCATCTTCCTATTGAACCTCCTCTTAATAGATGATCGAACATACATGGCGTAAAAAATTTATACTATTAAATAAAATATAATCAAGCCCATCAATGCCATCTCGTCTATCATCAGCCGCATTCATACACTAATACTACATAGATATATCCATATTAGTAATACTACATAGATATATCCATATTGGTAATACTGATACAATAACAGACTTTTCATCATGCAGTAACGATCAGTAATTTATTATTCTAAAATCAAAATGAATAAAATATTCTGTTTAAGCAATCTATGCAATATAAAATTATTAAAATATAATAAACTTTATTAAAGTCTTCATTCAGTATTTTCATCGGTTTTCATAATTGATTTTAAAAAAAAATTTTTTCAAAATACACAAATCAGTTAATACAGAGCTGATATTTCATATGTTCTTGATAATAATTATTGTAAAATCAATTCTATAAATGAATACTCATTATATTCCCAATGGTTAGCACATTAAACTTACAACAAAATGCAATCGTGATTTACATTTTAATTTAGTATTTACAATTATTTTTTAATAATGCTATTATTTAAAATCAAATTGTAAATACTAAATAAAAATAAATTCAAATGTCTATTTTTTTATGAAATCATAACTTGTTATTGTTTATTGCCACTGAGGTATGAATTATTATTATATATAACACAAGTTTTTTTATTTAAATAACATTATTTAAAATTCCTTAAAACAATTGATTTCTAATTAATTTTTTTATTATTCGTGACGGCTCAAAATTTTTAGATTGAAAAAAGTAGCACGGGCCGCTGATGCATCGTTCGAACAAATCTTATATCTTATTACCATGGCCGGTCTTTTGTCAATTAATATTTGTGCGTATAATTAATTTATCATATCGTTTATCTATTTAATTTTTTCTGTTTTGCACATAAAAATTCTAAATTACGTTTTTCGTATAGTTTTTATATCTGAAGCCTTGGCTTAGGTGACTGAGCTCGTCAGACAACTTGATTATTGATTATTTTCAATATTTTTAATTATTAATGATTATTTTGATTATTTTTGATTATTTTTGATTATTTTTGATTATTTTTAATTATTATTGATAATTTTTTTACTTTGAAAAAATTACCCTCAATGAATTTAATTTTTCTGAACTTTATGTTGTATGCACAATGCTTTTATGAAAACTACTTTAGATTCTTTGATTTCTTTACTACTGATGTGACAAAAAATTTGGAAAATATGATGGATAACGATGATGAATTACAAAATAAAATCAATTCGACTAAAGAAATTATTTCTGAATTTCAACCATTAGTAAATGAGATTTGTAAAATGAATGATTTTAAAAAATTCCACGAAAAAAAATTGAAGTTTAAAAAGAATTTACCGTATTTGCATCTTAAAAATATACATATTGAAATGGTTAAATACATAAATCATTTACGAGAGAATGACAAATTTAGACAAATTTTTCAATTATATCAAAAACGTGATTTTTCAGAAATAGTAAAAAAAACAAATGATTTTTTAACAAAGTATAATAAGTTTATACTAGATAATTCGAAATTGGAAAATGAAGAAACTAAAAAATTTGATGATTTTTTAATAAGTTATGCTGAGGACTTTAAAGAAATACGTGAATTGTATACTAATTTCTATCAAATATGGGATAACAGTATTTACACTCATGCATTTATCGACAAAAACATTAAAGTAGCAAACAATAGATTTGAAATTTTAAGAAAAATATTTAAGTTGAAAAACAAAATAAGCAAAAATCCATCTAACCATTACAAAATTAATGATTTGGTTTTCAAGCGTAAAATTTTAAAATTGGAAAATAAAGGTTACGATGTAGCTGGTTTTGCTAAGACACCTGCTAATTTAAAAGGAGCAAAATCAACTCGAAGCGAGTATAATTATGAAGTGAAAACTTTTACAATAAATGTAAGCGAATACGATATTTTAAAAGAAAAAATTACAGATGTCATAAAATCAATTAACAATCTTGAACAAGAAGAGCTCAAAAAACCAGAAAATCTTGAAAAACCAGAAAATCTTGAACAAAAAATTTTGAAAAAACAGAAAAGTTTGAAAATATTGACAATGATGATTTTAAACTAATAAATCTAAACACAATGGAATGTACTCAGTACAACAGAGCTCTAAATGGTTTTTTGGACAGTTTAAAAGCCCTTTTCAATGAAATTGATAAGATAAATAATTCTGAAACTGTGTTAGAAAGTGAATTGTTAGAAAGCGAATTGAACTCGCTCATTGTGATGAACATATTAAAAGTCGAACTTAATACAAATGTTGATTTTTTTAAAACAGTATTAACAAAACCTAAAAAATGGAATGAACTAATCTTAAAATATTATAATGATAATAATTTTGGCTATGTCGAAAGTTTTTTTTCGTCTTTTTATATTTTTTATTTTATTATAGAAAATACGTATAATACATTTAATTTAATCATTAATGAGAAATTTTCATTTGTAGATTGTCTAACAGAATATCTAAACTATAAAAAAGATAGTATCTGTGATTTTCTGTCAAATTATTCTGATTGGGATAATATGGTAATTTTTGAAAATTTAGAAAACTTAGAAAGCGTAGAATATCCATATAAATGCTATACTGATATGTTAGTGTTTTTTATGGAAAGAACTTCTGGTGAAAATTTTTATCAATATTGTTTAGGAAAAGAAGATTATGACATGATTTCATGTTCAAAAACATTTGATTTTGCAGAAAATATGAATTTGTTAGTAGAATACGGTCAATGGAAGGTTAAAAATGATTATTTATTTTTTGAAAATGAAAAGTCTAAGATTATTTTTATATCAATAATATTGGATGCGCTGAAAATCATTGGTACTAATATTCTCAAAGAAAAAAATATGTACTTAAATGCATTTGAATCTGATGCTGACGTTTCTATCGTATTAAATGAAATATTTCATTTAATAAATAAGTACAATGAATACGACTAATAATTTAATAAAATTATTTATTATAGTTTGTTATATATTATTATATATTATTATAAATGAATATATTTTTTTTGCCATTGTGATAAATATCTGCCTACGCGGAAATGAATATTTTTGTTATATATGATAATAATTTATATCCGTAATGTTAATAAACATTTACAAAATCATTATTTTTATCGAACAGTACGCTGCAAATGCATTGGTGATGAACTTTTAAAATTATCTCTATATTTTAAAGCCCTTAATTATGAAAACGAATGTATTTTAAATGATTTATTAAAAAAACTTAGTAAAAGTTAAAATATCTAAATCAAATTGTATTTTTTATTACATCCAGGTAATTAGATATAATATTTGCTGTCAATTCGAGATCTTTTACTTTTGAAATAAAAGTATATTCATTGATTTTTTCTTTTCGTAAAAAATAATTTTTGTAGCTTTTGAAAAACCTAATGCAATTCTTAAGAAATGTGAAGTAACCAGACATGTAATTAAGAAGTTTTTCAGACGTATTTTTCTCACTAGTGGTCGGCCTCCTGATCGAATTGCTATAAAAAAAGTGGATTCCTTTCTCTGAATCTTTAAACTTTATAGTATTGTTAATAATTAGGTCATATAAGTCGAAGAAAGTAAAAATCTCGCGATTTGCTACGTAAAATAGATATAGGTTTTTGAAATCCGAAGCAACTGTGGCATTGTTTAGAAGTACAGCGAGTATTTTAACAGGGTCGATTGCTGGGAGTTTGAACAACCATTGTGTAGCAAGATACACAGACAAAAAGATGTAGTTAGGACACGAGGCGTAAAAATCACAATCTTTTGAAATGAGACGAGAGTTAAAATCAGCAAGTGATTCTATATAACAGCAATGATCGAAGGAAGTGAGATAAAAGATAAGCCATTCATTTCCAATTATCTTGGCTGCGTCATAATAGATAAATGCTCTCTGCCAATCCGGGGTGACTGGGAAAAGGAACGGGTGGGGTAGCTTTGATGGATCGGCTTTCGCTTTGTTCTCAATGTAGTTGGTATAAGTCATTACTACAACCTTGAGCATTTCTGCCATAATGTCCCAGTCGTTAGAGAAGAATATATCTGGGAAAACCAAAGCATTGCCGTTTTCAAAATCATTAATATATAGCTGAAGGGCGTCTTTCAATAATTCTATGATCCAAAGATCAGGCACTATTGAAAGGCTAAGTTCGTGAAGAAGCTGCAATACGTCTGGGATGTGAAAGAGTTCTAGCATTGTAATGCTGGAAATTTTAATATGCTCGAAGTAGACAAAATGCCTGTCGAATAGAAGCAAAGGCATCAGAAGCGAGTTGCGGTTAATTTCTTGGCTAAGATCGTGGGCAGCGGCCATGTTATTGAAAAGCGATAAGAAGAAGCGAAACATAGACTCGGATGAGTTTATGGCATATTTGATCAACGAAGTCATGGATGGACGACACAGTAAAAGAGGCGAGAATTCTGAATTAAACATTTCTTTTGTTTCTTTATAAATGTCACGAATCCGTAAAATCAGATAAAGGTGGATTGCGTTCAAGCCTGTGGCTGAAAAATTGAGATCATTTAAAATCAATCCAAAACGAGCACATAAAGATATATACGAGTCGTCATTTGCGCTCAGCACTCGAATACCCGGCTTTCCAAATCGTATTTATGACTATGGGTAGCGTATCCGTATAGCAGATTGTTGTGAAGCTCCCCAATCAGAAAATCGTGTTTTCTGTATTTATTCATCAGTGCGGTCGCCCGAACCGAAAATTGTGTTTCCCGAGTCCAAAGTTCAACGCGTTGGTGGCTGGCTAACACAGCTAGTTTTGCTGAAGCAACGAAAACGCAGTTTTTAACGTATTTCAGCTGAATGGTTCCCGTGAAATCGCATTTTCCATTGATTTCGATTGGATGCATGTTGAACACAGAAATCGTGTAGTTTTTACTGACTGATATTTTATCAAATATGCTTTTGATAATGTTTTCTATCATTTCGCGTTTTTCTCTCGTAGCAACCAACTGTCTTTCAATGTCTCCTATTTTCATTAACTCGTCTTTCAATCCACAAAGACAGCAAATCACACGCAGGGTGTTAACCATTCCGGACTTGACTTCGTTAGACATTTTACGTTTATGTACCCCACTTTTGTTTCTCACATACCGTATTTCACTGCACGGTAAATCCACAAGAATATCTGACCATTCCTGGTGGAAAACGCTATTGTAAGTAATTTGGCGTGGGTCACTTCGTTTCGCAAAAAATCAACCATTTCTTGCGATGCTTCCTTGTTTAAATGCTTCGTGTAATATGTTTTTCTATTTTCGTCGTAAAACAACAGCGAGAGCATCGAAAATATCGATATCTCGCAGCAGTTCGAATACATCTCGTTTTCTGTGTGTTTATTCGCTTTTAGCGGCTTATTACGTTCTTCCAACAATTTTACCGCCGCGTATTTCGGCAGACTCGCATTGCCGTCAAACGGTAACACCGCTTTATTAGATTTAATAGTTTCTATCATTTCTAAGTCCCTGTTCGCTTTGTCCACTGTAAGTGTTTCGATTTCTCGATTGGGTCCAATGTGATATATCACATTGATCTCCAGATTCTCCAGAATATTTATCGCTAGCACTCTCCTTCTTCATATCATTTTCTATGCTGATGAAACACCGATCATACACTTTTGGATATTTGTTTTTATATTTTTTCAGCATTTTGTGACAGTTTTCTACTATTTCGATTAAATCCTCGGGTTTATCTTCGATCAGCTCGTACAGATACGACTGCATGATGAAATTTGGACTCATCGTGTACAGACCCTCAGAAAACTCCTCCGCACTATCCGCTTTATTCTGAAATTTGTGCCATTTCAAAAACTGTGTCGTAAATATTTTTACAATGTCTTGTACGCTCGAATAGCTCATCTCTTCATCTTGCGTTTGAACAGACAACGGTACTTTAAAACTTACTTCTTCTTGAAGCACCAGGTATCTCGTCTTGTTCGTTTTTTTGATCTTCAGATTTATCGGCACGCCTTCTCCTATTAACAACAATGCTGCAAATAACTTTCTACTTTCATCTTTTACTTCTTTGCTATTCAAAAACCTGTAAAAACTGTATGTCCCGTTGTTAATTACGCTTATTTGCTCATTATACTGGAAAAGCAACGACAGCACCTTATGGTACCCCTCAACATATTTAATTTCTTTATCTTTCCATTCCTCGTATTTTTTTACTTTTGGTTTTCGGAAATTCGGAGTATTGAAACATGGTTTGCCATCGATCGTATCTATATGCAGTTCATATTCTAACTCTGGTGAATACACCCGTTTTTTTAGTATCATATCTTTATGTGCGTAATAATAACCCCGCAAAAAATTTAGCGGACCCGTGAATTTTATTACCGTTGTTTTATTTATTTTGTGTTCGTTTGCATTTTGAATCGTTTTTAGCGACAGTTTGTTGTAAACAAGCAAAATGTACATTAGTATTTTCGTTAATTTCATATTACTCTGTTTTTTTTACGTTTTTATAGTTTTTTTTTTGATATATTAAGATCTTTTGATTTTCATAAATTTATCATTTTTGGTCATCATTACCGTTATTTTATGATTGTTCATCAAAAAATCCGTTATTATCACTGTTATATATATTATATTTTCTTTTTTATCATTTTTATCAAAAATTTTATTTTTGTCAGATTACCGTTATTTTATCATTTTTATCAAAAAATATACTTTTTTGTCATTATCACTGTTATATATGATTAAAATTAAATATGATTTACTTTTTCGTCAATATTGCTGTTATTTTATACTTTTTATCAAGATGATTATATATTTTTAATTTTGATTTGAAAATATTATGTTTCAGTTGTGTATAAGATTGATTTTTTGACATGTTTGTATTTTCATTATGTATCATTGTTTAACAAATGCATTAAATATATCACAAATATACTTTTTGAAGGTTTTATTGAATAGTATTAATATTAATCTTTTATATATAACGTGTTCTGATTGCTGAATTGAGGTTGTATTTACATGTTTTGATTTTACGTATTTTATTATCACTGATTGGATCGTTTATTTTAAATATAAATTTGATTTTTTGTCTGAAATTACATAAAAATCAAAAAATCAATATTTTTGTAATTGAAAACGTAAAAACTTTATTTTATCAATACTAATGAAGTAAACAGTTCAAATATTTTTGTTAAAGATAATTACCCTTGGCTTATCAATTTAGAAATGCTTAATTATATCTACACTGTTTCGATAATTTCATTAAACCAGATATGAATGACATTTTGAAAAAACGTTTTCATTATGATGTGGTATATTTTTTAGACGGTTAACAATAAGTTTTAAAGCCTTCACGTGGCACAATGAGATCATTAATAAATATTATTATAAAATAATTCACGTTATGAAATAATAATTAAAAAACTTGGTTTGCGTACGTAAGTTATTTTATTCACTAGCAAAAAAGAAGACTAAAAAAATCAATAAGATCATAAAAATGTATTACTACAAACTAATATACGTGGCGTAATGAGATCACTAAATATATATTATAGAATGACGCTGTATTTATCTTTAGTAATTAAGGCCTACTAAGGTATGATATGGGTAGTCCTTGTATCATAAAACATTACTTCTGCATTTAGCGTATCGAGTTGTTAGTTTAAAGTAATTATTTTGCACTAATTTTGATAGTTTATTATATAAAATTAATATTTTTTTACTTATAATCACTGAATAGTTTCAATTTATATATATTGTTGGTCTCAGAACTTGGACAAACTTAACCAGAAAATGGGGCCACAGATTCAGGTATAATTAGTTTAGAATAGTAAAAAAACAAATTTTTATTTTTTTAAGAGAAAAAATATTATAAATAAAATTAATTTTGATTAAAAATTTGAGCATGTCACAAATGAACATTTTTTACATGAAAATAACGTTTTACGACAGACCAACAACGGCAAACAGATGCAAGCGACAATTCAATCGATTTACCTTTAGTTTTTGCTAAGTTATTAGCTCATTACACATGTAATTGGGATCTATAAAAATAACTAATTTAAACTTTTTGAATTATTCGATGATCAAAATTTTATATGTATTTGTTCAAAAGTGAAAATACAGTACGTATAACAAATTAAATTCATTTATTTACTTATGAAGCTACTTTTTATTACTTTCAAGATAACCATTTACAGCTTGATGCGCTTTGTTTTACGCTTGTGGTCAGTAAGACTTTCTAGCAGTTCTTGTAATGTTTTCATCTCAAAAGTCTTGTCTCTTATCTGTACATATGAAATAAAAATTTACTATAAACACCAATTTATTTCGATGCTTCACAACCTGAAGTAACGCATTTAATCAAAATATTGAAACACAGATTTATTTTGATAATTTATAGCATAAAATAACTCATTTAATCAAAAATATTAGAAAAATGCTAAAAATTTTTATTTGATATCTCAAATATACCGAATAATACTAAATATGTTTTATTCATAAATAAATTACAGTAAATATAGAAAAATAACCAGCGGTATAATTTGACATATTAATTGTAATATTTAAATGTTTTTTTCTCAAAAAATTTAATTTCATCAACGGTTTATATATATTTTTTATTAAAAATTAATAATTTTAAAGTTTGGAAACCCATACGCTGCTATTGTTCCTGGCTCTTTACTCATTTTTACCTTAGAAGTTTTCTTTGTAACTACTTGGCTTTTTTTGTTTTTAACGATAATAAATGAAATACTTGTAAGAATTTTTTTACTGTTACTGATTTCTCAATTTCTGTAAAAATTTGCTAGATCTTACAATCATTATTGTATTTAAGCAAAATAATACCTATATATTTTATTGTTATAACGTCCAAAGATTAATATACAACGTATATTATCAATGTAAAGTAGCATTGAGAAAAATTGTGTTTAAAAATAAACAAAAATTAAATAATAAACATCTTTGAAGTTTTAACCAAACACAAACAGTAATCTTTGTTGAACAAATTAAATTTATTGAAAAAAGTAATATTTTAATTGCATTTATTGTTTATTAAATCACCTGTTTTAAAAATACTATTTTAAATTCAACTATCTAATTTTACTTATTGTTTATTAAATTACCTGTTTTAGAAAATAAATACCCCTTTCAATGCTAAACAGATTTCGAGACACATGTTGTTATTGTTATTATCCTGTGGAATCAACTCTGCATATATGCTCGTGTGATCTTTCTGTGTGCGAGAATCATTATGAGATGCATAGGGCACGGTTTGGCTGCGAGGTGTTTTCCACAGTACAGGCTGAGAAAGTTGGGGACAAATTAGAAGTGAAAGTGACGGGTATTGAAGATGAAAAAGAGATTAGTCGAAAAATAAAGTTTTTCTGGAAAACGGGATAACAGGAGATGAACAGAATGGGAAAGTGTGTGAACATATTACGGAGCAGCAATCCGATCGGTCGATTTGCAGTGATGAGGAATTCTGCGAGATGTGTAAGGTTCGCGGAAATTTGTGGGTATGCATCGAGTGCGGCCACATTGGCTGTGGGCGAGAGCAGGCTGGAACAAACGGACAGGGACACGCAAAAATGCATTCTGAGATAAATACACCCAACTGCCAGCAGTGTGTTTATCTTACGAGCATTGGAAGTGGCGAGAACCAGGTATTTTGTTACAAATGCGACGATTATATCGTAAATAAAATAAATATAAAAATCACGAGAAACAGTGAGAACGTCAAATATGGTATAATGAAAGAAAACGTTGCAGGGGATAATAAAGACAACGATATCAATAGTTTAATAGATAATAACATTAGTTTAATGGAAAGTAATAAGGAAAATATTAAAAAGGATGCTGTCTCTAATAGAAGAGATGTTAATGTGATAGACACTGAGAAAAAGAAGCAGGCAAATACGTTGGAATAATTAACAAAGGAGAGACTTGCTACATATCTGCTGTTCTTCAATTACTGGGAAAAGCATTGGAAAAAAAGGATCTGGAAACGCATTTTAAACATTGTCACAAAAGTCCGATCGATTGCTTTTGTTGCCAATTTATTAAAATAATGATGGAGCTGAGAAAAGATGAAATGAAAAAGATCGATATTTCGGATTTTCTGAGAATTTTATTTCTCGAGGCATTGGATTTCACGAGGGGAAAACAAGAGGACTGTGTTGAGATGCTCGAGACTATGTTAATCAACATAGCTTTATATAATTTTGGTGATCAGTCGCCTGAGGCTCTGCCATCGTTTTCATTCAATATAGAGACGACGACACATTGTGCAGATTGCGGGGAAAAGAATGAACGTATCCTCCACGAGTCTAATTTGTATGTTGAACCAAAGGAATCCATTTGTAGATCGCTGGCCGACTATTTTGAGGGGTATACGATGAATTGCAAATGCGGGACGCGTCCAAGCGTAACTTACAAGGTTATAAAGTGGCCGCAGCGGCTGATTGTTGTTTTGAAACGTTATAAAATGTGTAACGGGGTGGTATGCAAGATAAATGATCTGATTGAGGTTGGTGATTTTTTAACTGGCAATTTTTTTTTGGGAAACAGCGAGGAAAAATTGTATAAATTTGTGGGCTGTGTGTGCCACCAAGGAAAAAACATTGAGTTTGGGCATTACACGTGGTGGACAATTAGAGACGGAGAGTATTTCCTTTTTGATGACGATAAAATTACTTACTCAACTTATGAAAAGGCCAAGGAAGGGGTTGTCTTTTTATTTGAGCTTTCGAATTGAAAATAACGCAATTTTATTGATTTATGTTAAATTGAGTTATTTGTTAAAGAGTTTATAAAATCTTTATTTAATTGCAAATAAATATACCTGTTGACTCATTAAATACAGTTGTAACTTGAACAAGCCAGCGCAAGCATTTATTTTTGAAAAAGGCATTTACTCAACAAATAGAAAAAAATACCATTTGAATCCACCCATGAGTTTAATAAAATACATCAGAAAACATATTAACAAAGAAACTACAATCGAAACAAAACATTTGGGGACATTTGTAGGCACAATAAAGTCTATAGATAGTAAAATGAATATCACTGTTATCGATATTTCTGTTGATGGTAATTTTATTTCTGAATTATTTGTCAAGGGCAAAGACATCAGAAGTTTTTATCTTACATAATATTCTATGTTACATATTATCATAAATAAATTCTCTTTAATTTTCATTTTAAAATATGCATTCTATGCTTTTTATCTCAACAAAAGACTATAACTTATTCATTTAATACAATTTCCTGCCGCGTGAAAAATATTTTTTTAATATCTTTGTAGTGAAAAAATCTTTAATTTATTCAAAAAATAAGATTAAGGAAACAACGTTTTTTCCGTAAGTATTTACCTCAATGCTGGGACAAGACTTTAATAAATGATTAATGACATTCACAGTGTTTGAGATATTTATTTACTAGATGAATAAGTGCAACAAATAATTAATTTATTTAAATAAAAAACACAAATTATATACATAATTTCAATAGATTTATTAAGTCAACGAACTTACAAATATACAAAAAATTTAGATTGTTAATAATTTTATAAATACATTTTAATGCCATGTTTTTTAAAAACTATTAAATAATCAAGCATTAATCAACAATTTTAATATATATTTTACTTCTAATATCCTATTTTAAATTAAATATCTAAGTACTTTATTTTTATAATTCTTCCTAATATCCATTCTTAAATTGACTCAGCCCAATCATCCATCTTAAACATCCTTTTCGTTTTTGCTTATCCTTTATAAAATAACCAAGCACAATCGGCCATCTTAAACATGATTTCTTATTCTTGTTTATCATTTTTATTTCCGGGCATATCATTCTTAGACGTCCAAAGCGTTAAATTGTCGCGCAAAAGCTGCATTATAAGCGTAGAATCTTTGTAAAAATCTTCGGATAACGTATCCAAATCAGCTATAGCAGAATCAAATGCTGTTTTGGCAATTTTACATGCCAATTCAGTGTCATTCAAAATTTCATAATTAAAAACAGAAAAATTTAAATACAGACCCAATCTTATAGGATTAGTGCTCATCAACGAATCCGCATGCTCTTTCGCCTGCAAATAATTCTGAAGCGCTATGTTGGACGCCTCCTTCTTTTCATCACCACGTAATACCTCCGCCTTGTATCGATAATAATCACCTTTCATCTTTAAAAAAAATACGTTGTATTCAGTGTTGAACTCGTGCAGCTTAGGTAACGCATACTTATCAATTATATCAAGCACCTCATTGCACTTATCTAATAATTCTATTTTCACTCTGCGCATCAGCTTATCCAAAATCATAAGCTTATCCGCCTGACTGTCGTCGACTTTCTGCTTTTCAATGTACAAAATTCTCCAGGAACTTCTTCTTGAGCTGACCCAATTTTTATACGCAAGTGAAAACAAATTACGATGATGCAGAGATATTTCTATCCCATTTTCGTGACAGTTTTCAAAAGCATATTTCATTGCTTCAGCCATATCAGGATACATTTCCGCGACATCGCAGTACCATGCTTCAATAAGTAAATCGTTGTCTACTTTTAAGCTCATTAGGGTAGTAAAATTTTAAAAAATATATAAAAAAAATAACAGTGATAAAATATTAAATTATATGACGCTTTAGAAAAATCGATAATAGAAATTGTCGATGATTGTAACAAAATATTTTAAATTATATGTTTCATATTGCCATTTTATTTTAAAATTTTTAACCATGTATTAAAAAAATTTTGTCTATAATAATTATTGAATATTTTTGTAAGTTAGTTAGTTATTCATTAAAAAACGCAGTTTATGATTTTTTTTGTTTTTATTGATGAACAAATTTTATGTTTATGATAATTTAGTAATCTCTACCTGCTAAGCACAATATATCTGATGAAGTATAATCAGTGTTGATTTCAGAATTTAAAAAATATATGTTTGCACTGAAAGTGGTTTTAAAATACTTTTAGTAATTACTCAAGAGATTATTTTTATTATTTTTCTATATATTTTCTTTTCTTTTCTTTTATTCGATTTTTTTCTATTTTTTTATTTGATTGTTTATTTTTGTTTTTTTATGTTTAGAATAATTAATTTGTATTTAAAAAAAACATGCGTATTTGTAATAACAAACACTGGTCAGTTTATAAATAAACGCAACAATGTCAAATTTAAATCAATAAGCATAAAAAATCACCATATTTTGTTTTCTCAATTAATAAAATTTTCTTGATAATGTCAATAAACATCTCCATTTATTGTATTGCTTAATTAATAAGATTAAAATTGATATTGTTTAACAAAAAATATTATAAAATTAGTATATTTTGTAATTAATAAAAATAAAATTTGTTATTGTTTTACAAAAAAATATATAAAACTGGCTTAATTTATAAAAAATATTAAAACGTAGAAATTAATAGTGAAAAAATATTTGATGTAATTGATTAAAAAATATTATAATTTTTATTTAATAATGTCGTTTTTTGCAACATGATTAATTAGTTATTTAAAATTAACTATTGCAATTATTTTTAAAAACAATTAATTTAATATATCTTTATATTATTTATTTTCAAGTTTATTTTTCCAAAAATATGAAAATTAATTTACCCCCGTTTAAATTGTACAAAAAAACTAGTTTATTAATGAGATTGGTTTAAAACTATTACTTGTTCAAATCAATTAATTAACAAAAATGTTTTTGTATAAATTAATACAAAGATAACATTTGTGAATATTTTATTAACATTAGGGTATAAATTATTATAATATATAACAACATTTATCAAATAGAATGATATTGTTGAATTTTTACTATTATGCTGAATGAATACTATCCTGTTTTCTCCGATTACGACATAATTTAAAAATAGAATCTAAATCACTCAAGTTATGTATTATAATGGTTTATACCTCTAATGTTTGGAAGACATTACAACTTATATTAAATTTTATTATGTTCCAGATTGTAAACATTTAATATATTTTTTAATTAATATATTGTAAAATACAGCGGTTTTATTAAACATTGTTTATTAAAATCTTATTTCAAAAATTGCTATTTGGTTGTAATATTGTTAAAAAAATATATTTTTTGACATGTCGTATTTATTTAAAAATTTAACGATATAATTTAAAGAATATAAATTTGATAAATTACAAACATAGCGATATAAAATATTTCCACATATAACACGATATAAATATGATAAATTACAAATTTATGATTCTTAGAAGTTTCAATCATTAAATTAATTATATATTTTTAATATTAAGTAGTTCATTTTCTCAAAATACAGCTCAATTCTAATAATTATAATTTATGTGTTATTCTATTTGTTTATAATGTTATTGAATAATGTCTCTCGGTCCCAGAGGTATCAAGCCAAAAGCAGAGCAGAAATAAAAAATATATCAATCAGAATGTCTTTCATCCGATTATCAAGGTCGTTTACCTGGCCATATAATTTTATTGATTAAAATATGAAATGTTCATTAACATCAGGAGTATAATTATCATATATAACAAAATATTTATTAATTAATTTATTTATTATATCTCATGCTCTTACTTAGGGTTGTTGAAAATACAACCCTTTATAATAAATTTTGTTTAAAAATATTTTAGAAAATATTGTTACAAATCAGGTTAGGTTTCGCTTGATGTTACTAAACCAATTGTATATGGCTCTATGACTCTTTTCAGCGGCTAGAATGCCAGTGCATCTTGTGTCTGACAATGTCTATTATAATATTCCATTATAATTCATTTTTTTTGTTTAAAAAATTATTTCTGAGCTCCATCAATTTATCGAAATCAAAGCTGTTGGAATTATTGAGTGCTTCTTGAACTCTTGTGTTATTCAGTTTCAATTCTCTTTTATATTTTTCTTTCAAATTATTTCTCGTGCGATCGGGAAACAGCATGTTCATCATCGAAAATTCACAGCCACAACATCCCAACGACTCAAAAAATAATTCGTCTTCCTCTTTTGTCCATCTTTTTTTATGTCCTTTACTTTTTTTAGTCATATATGTGTAAGACGTCATGATTTCGTCTTTCTGACCCTCATTTGTATCGCCATTATGGATTTCATGATCCACTTCTGTGTTTATTTCGCCGTTTACGTTCCCATTAGCTGCCCCGAACTTTTTTTGATGAAGTTGCGATTATTTAAAAAATATTTTATCTTTTGATTTTTCATAAAGGAGTATTTTTATTTGGAAAAAAAGTTCATTATTTAAAAAATAATTTAATTGTATCATTTTAAAAAAATTGTTGAAAATACTTACCTTTATGCTATAGTAGCATATAGGCTGATAAATGTCACCACAACCACACAGTTCTGACAAATTCATGTTATTTTATTATATTAATGTATGCGTAATACCATTTTTATCTGATAAAATCAAAAATATATATATATTATATTAATGAAATCTCTATTCAGTCAGAATATTTGATTAATATTAATGTAAATATTTACTGTTATAATATACTTGCGGATTAGTCAATTATAAATACTTAACCAAGTCAACACTTTGACTTTAATTGTTTTTAAACTAGTTTTTTTAACTAAAAAAACAATTGAGATATTATAAATGCGTTTTAAGAATGGTATTAAATCAGTTGTAGATATTTATTTAAACAATATATAACATAAAATATTGTATATTTTTGCATCAAGTCTACAAAATACATTTAGCATAACATGAAATATCAAAATTTGATAATTTTAAAGTTAAATAAAGTATAGTAGAACAAACTCAAAAAGTTAAGCAATATATATGTTACCAACTGATAATTATTAAGCATATATAATATTTAGTTTTAAAAACCTCACTCAGTTATTTATTTAGATTATATATGGTATTATTTTTAACTTTTATGTTCAACTTACACGTTAATTAATTTTTTTAAAAAAATATTACTTTTTTAAGTATTTATAAAACTTGTTTTAATTGCTTATGCTTGTTTGAACTTGTCATAATTGTTCACAGTGTTTGAACTTGTCATAATTGTTTACAGGCTTTAAAATCCTATTTTTAAAAATTCTTTTTTAACATTCAGGTATTTATTTAATTTTTCAAATTTAATTTTAAGAATCATAAATCGATAAACTAAAATTTTATGATTCTTTAAGTTTCATAAACTCGAGAAGCGATTATAAGGAATGTTTAGCAGATTAATCCTACAACAATACAACATAAATTAGTGATTGCATTATTAATCTGAGATTGTTTAAATTTTCAATAACACTTATTTAATACATTATGTAACTAAAATTATTTTTTCAATTTTAAAATAAAAATTTTTTATTTTTCTGCTATTGAAAAATGAAATGCCAACGCAGACTACTTGCCAGCCGGGTATCCTGAATTAGTACTGTGAGGCTCACATCCACTAAAAACTTCCCATTTAGCTACAGTACAGGCTCTGGAGGCCCATCATACCATTTAGGCCTTGATTCTGGGTAAAAAATTCCTAATATTTGTCTTATTTAAAGAAATATATTGATGCCATGCCAAACTTAAGAGGTGAAGCCACAATGTATTTATACTAAGTTATGTTTTAAACTCTGCTACGCTATTATTATTTTATTGATTAAAAGCGGTTTTTTATTTATTAATAAAAAAATTAATGTTATTCGACATCGATATATTAAATACTTATTACAAACTAATTTTAATACTCATTAAAAACTAATTTAAATATTTAAAAATAATAATTGTAAATGTTTGTTAACATCAGGAGTATAATTTATAATAATTTATACTCCTGATGTTATTTGCCGAAATTTTACAAATTATAACTGGCAATTCTTAAGAATTAAAATAAATTGTTGAATAAAATCAAATTTTTATATTAAAAACGGTTTGAACTATTTTACAACTTAAATTTTATTTATATTTTTTGATAATATTTTTGAATTTGTGCTTTGCAAATTCATTTGTCTCACCCGCTTTTTTACTTAAATACTCAATGTCTTCAATAGTCCCTTTGTTTAGAAAACAATTTTCAAAACCTAGAAACACATCAAATTCCAGATCATCGGCTTCTATTTGTTTTAATTTTTTCATGAGATCAAAAAAATCGACAATAAACTTTTCATATAAAAGAATCTCAGCCAAGAATGAAAAATCAATAATTTCATTCGCATGTCTATTCCAAACGAATTCAACAAATTAATAAAATGCAAAAACACTTTTCTTATCAATACCTTGTTGTTAAAGCATTCATCCAGAATCGCACCCAAAATTTGATTGTTGTCATTTATGTCAACCAGTTTCAGTATCTTAATAGCTTTCGGTATGTCTGAATATAATATCAAAGAAGCTATTTTCTCATAAAAATCATGTTTCGGTAAATATCTCAAGATTTCATATTGGTAATTTTGGTACAGATCATTCAACGACGATTTTTCTAGCTCTTCAAAAAAATCCAAAATATATTTTTTTTGAAAAAATTTGCCAAAGATCAAAAAATAAAATATTTTCTCGGTCATTTTAAAGTTTCTAGTTGCTTCTAAAAATTCGTTAGATATGTCTATGTTTGCGAACTTTTTCTTTAAATACATATTGAAGAGCTTTAAATCATTGTTTATTACTACAAAACACTCACTGTATTCGTTCAAACAAGTGTAGAACATTATTAGATGCTCGATATCTTCTATTAAGATGCTGTTACCGCCAATGGCACGATATATCAATGATTCCATCCTTTCAGACTCGTTGTTTGCAATGTATAGATACGATTTTTTCAATAACAATCTTTCTTCTTTTTTGCAATGTTTGAAATATTTATTCAAATTCAGTAAATATTTGATGCAAATGGGATCCAGATATCTATTTATTTTTTCTTCGATTTCCGTGTAATTAATTTCATTTATTTTATGGAATACTTTTACTTTTTCCTCGAATTCCGGGTGTTGTGAAATAAAATCATTCATAAATAGGATTAATTAATTTCAGTTTTTAATAACTAATTAAAAATCGATGTTAAAAAAATCATATTAACAGCCATTTATTTATAAAAATTTGATAATTATTTAAATTATCATAATTACACCGCTGCTATCACTGCTAATTTTTCCATTATATACTTATTAGGTATTTTTTCATTTTAATCCTTTTTTTGCGCCATTGGAGAATGAAATGCATATGCAAATTCTACTCTATACTAATTTAAACTAATTGCTTTCTAATTATTCCCTAGTTTTCAACGGCAGTCAAATAAAACACTTAATGCATCTTCTTTAACACTGCTAGTTGAATCTAAGCTATTATTAGCACAGTATCAATTTGTTACACAATCTAAGTTAAAACGTATAAAGTTAATATTAACTTTTATTTGTAATCGAAACTTAGCATATTAACAAATATAATGTGTAGGATTAGTGTGCAACCTTCTTTGAAGTCTCTTAATGACTTCATGAAGCTTTGAAGAATCATGAATTTGTAATTTATCATTTTATATTCTGTTATATGATGATTGTTTATACTCCTAATGTTTATATATTATCAAAATTTTTTTCTTTAAATTAGATTTAAAAAATTAAATGAATACCTGAATGTCAGAAGACAAGATTTTAAACAACTCGTTGTAGTTTCTAATCTTCTCAACCTTGACTGTTTGTAAGTTACTCTAACTGATTTTCAATTAAAATAATATCTTTTATAAAATATAAATTTTAATATTATTAAAACCCAGCATCTGTAAGGTTCTCGAAAAATTGATAGGTCGTTAATAATAAGATATAAAATGTTTACATGGCGAGACAAAATTACTAATATATTAGTCTAAGAATAATATCTAAACTGTTCGAATTCTTCGAGACTCCTAATTCAATAAAACTAGCACGCACCCTAATTTCAAAATGCCTAAATAATTTTTTGTCAACAAAAAAAATATTTTTAGTAAAACAATTGTTAATGAACTTGAAAAATTAAACATACATGTCGATACAAGAGGTTCCGAGCAACGTAGCGGGATCCTGACACGAATCCAACGAGTTTCGAAGGATTTTTTTATCAAATAAAATTTTAGGAAAGTGAAACGAAAGATAAAAAAATAAATTTGTTTAAAACCAAACAGTTTAGAAGGAACGGGCCGAGAACGGTAGACGGACGCAGGCGGCGATCTATATACCGCTGCCACTTTCCAGATTACGGTCCCATAACCTTGGGGCCAATACACAAATTTATTGTTCAGAAATGTGGAAATATCCATAAATTAATAGAATTGCCAGGATATTTACGAATAATTTATGATAAAAATGCAAATGCTGTGAGAAGCAAATGCAATGAAATCCCAAAATTATGGTAATTCAAATAGTTTGCCATGGGATTCTTAGTTAAAATTTCTAAGTTCGTACTACAACAAACATAAATTACAGGGTTAGTGAATTTTTTATTTACAAATCTGTTTTTTATTAAAAAATGAGAATTTTTGTTTTGTCAGATAAAATGCCGCGCAGCCCACTTTCCGGACGGGTATCCTGTGTTAACACTGTGGGGCTCACACTTAGTAAAAATCCCATGATGCCAGCTGGACTTTGATTCTAGTTAAAAATGAGAATGTTTACTGAGATTAAGATATAAATTATTATTGTAAATAACAAAAAATATTTGAGCTGTAAACTCGTTAATATCGACAAAAAGGTATCTTGTAGACATATTTGAATTGCTAACTCGTTAATATCGGCAAAAAGGTATCTTGTAAACATATTTTAATAAATCTTAGAATATATTTCGGACAAAAAAATATTCTAAGATTTATTAAAATATATTTTGGACAAAAATTTTACCACAAATGGAAGTTATACCACTCGGCGGAGGACAAGAGGTGGGGAAATCATGCATTATTGTCAATATAAACAATAAAACAATCATGTTTGATTGCGGAATGCACATGGGATATAACGACAATCGCAAATTTCCCGACTTTTCATATTTATCAAATACAAAAAATTTTGATAAAATTTTAGATTGTATAATTATATCGCATTTTCATCTGGATCATTGTGGGGGACTGCCGTATTTCACAGAAGTATTGGGATATAATGGTCCGGTCTACATGACCTATCCCACGAAGGCAGTTCTTCCAATACTACTCGAAGATTGCCAGAGAATTTTACAAATGAAATCAAAAGATAGTACTATTTATAGTATGCAAGATATAAAAAACTGTCTTAAAAAAATAATACCTATCGATATGAATCAGACAATAACTGTGTATCCAGGATTCACCATAACTCCTTATTACGCAGGACACGTGATTGGGGCTGCGATGTTTTACGTGAAGGTGGACGGAAAAGGAGTGGTTTACACGGGGGATTTTAGTACACAGCCCGATAAGCATCTCGGGTCGGCTGTGATAGAGTGTTTACGACCCGATTTGATGATCAGCGAGTCCACATACGGAAGCGTGATAAGAGATTGCCGTAAGAGTAAGGAACGGAAATTTTTGCAGCTGATCCATGCGTGTATAAAGCGAAATGGCAAAGTGCTGATTCCGATATTTGCACTTGGACGTGCGCAGGAGCTTTGTCTACTCATAGAATCATACTGGGAACGAACTGGGCTCAAGACACCGGTGTATTTTGCAGGTGGTATGACTGAGAAGGCAAACGAGATCTACAAAAAATTTATAAATTACACAAACAATAATATCAAGGAGAGGTTTTTGGAACGGAATCCGTTTGATTTCAAGTACATCAAGCCTTACGAAAAGAATGTGGAGAACGGGGAGCCGTGTGTGATTTTTTCATCTCCGGCGATGCTGCATTCTGGGATTTCGCTCAAAATATTCCAAAACTTGTGCGAGGATACGAAGAACCTGGTTATTCTGCCGGGGTATTGCTTGCGCGGCACGATAGGTGAGAAGGTGCTGAACGGATTCAAGGAGGTAAACATTTACGGGAAGATGCGCAATATTAAGTTGCAGGTGGCGAATATTGCATTTAGTGCTCATGCGGACACAATGGGGATAATGAAAATAATAAAGATGTGCAAGCCGAAACAGGTAATGCTTGTGCACGGCGAGGGGAAGAGGATGGACAAGTTGAGTAAGCAGATAAAAAAGGAGATGGCAATCGAAGTGTATAAGCCAGCAAATGGAACGATTTTCAGGGTTCCATTGAATGAGAACATCAAGATTCGAATTAAGAAGGAATTGTTAATGAAAGAAGTTAATTTTAATGAGTCCATACAGGACATTGATGTTGTTTTAAAGATTGAAAAAAACAGACAAAACAAGTTAGAAGCTACGAGTTGTGAAAGTTTTATCAAGAAAAATAAATAAATAAATTGACATTAATGTTATTTAAAGATTGAAAAAATAAATATGTTATATATGGAAATATTTTATGTATCTAATCTAATGTTAAAAATAACTGTTATATATTATAATAATTTATACCTCTAATATTAACAAAACATTCACATTTATAAAATCAAATAAATCAATAAATTCAAATAAATCAAATAAATCTATTAAATCAAATAAATCAAATAAAATCAAATAAATCTTATATAAAAATATTTTATATTTTAATACATAATAGTCATGATATTAGATTAAATTAGAAAACTGACGTAATCATGGTTGTCTGCTAATAAATTATTTATCAGATTTTTTGGAAATTTAAGTTTTAAAATTTTATTAAAAACTTAAATTTCCGAAAAATCAGATAAATAATTTCCCAAGAACATATTGTCGTGAGAGACTCAAACACTAAGCAGTTAAACCATTTATTTAAACTTTGTCTTAACAAGATAAGCTTTCTGTAGGCACGCCATAAACTTAAAAGAGTTATTAATTAAGTAAAAATATTTTTTTCATGAATTTTTAAAATACTGAATGTTGTATATGGGTTATAGTTTGCGTCCGCTGCCGTTTTCTATTTGTCATAAAACGTTCTTTCATGTAATTTCTCGTAATTTTTTGTGTCAATTATTTTTTATTTTTTTGATCAAAATTAAAATTTTTTATTTTTAGAAATTTCAATTTAGTTGACTTATTTTTTACACAGTTCAATTTAGTTGACTTATTTTTTACACAGTTCAATTTAGTTAACTTATTTTTTTATAAATTCAATTCAGTTAGTTAGTTATAAAATCTAATATACCTGTATTTGTAGCCTGCGAAAACCATTTTTAAATAAAAATAAAAAAACTGATCTCTTTTCTGATTCTAAATTTAAATAAAAATCAATAAACTGCTGTCATTGGATCATGAAATATTTTACTATATAACATAAACTGATATTTTGACTTATTAATATGAATATCTTAAATTTGTATTGATTTTATAGGTGTTTTTAATTAAAATTTTAATTGAAAAATTGAAATTATAAACTCGTATAAAATCAATTATCTCTATCATTTCAAGCAAATGATACTTTTAAACTAATTTAATTAAAGTATAAATTATTAATGTTTATTCTTATTAAGATAAAATTTTTTATAATAAAAAAAATTATTTTCCCTATATGATAGTTAATATCGAAGAACAGAAATACCTTGATTTGGTGAGAGATTGCATTGAAAATGGGGATTATCGTATGGAAAGAACAGAAACAGGGGCCTATTCTGTATTTGGGAGACAATTGAGATTTTCACTAAAAAACAATGTACTGCCTTTACTAACTACAAAGTCTGTGGCATACAGAATCGTATTGGAAGAGTTGCTTTTCTTTGTCAATGGACTGACTGACAATAAAATATTGCAAAACAAAAAAATCCATATTTGGGACGGCAACAGTTCCAAAGAATTTTTTGAAAAAAACAATATTGATCGAAGAGAGGGCGATCTGGGGCCAATTTACGGGTTCCAGTGGCGTTATTGGAATGCAGATTATAAAACATGCGATGACGATTATACGGGCAAGGGAATAGACCAATTAAACAACGTGATCGAGCTTATCAAAAATAATCCCGCTGACAGACGGCTTGTGGTGAGCGCCTGGAATCCCTCGCAGCTGGGGATCATGGCTTTGCCGCCGTGCCATTGTTTATTCCAGTTTTTTGTATCCAAAAACAAGTTGTCTTGCCAACTTTACCAAAGATCTGCGGATATTGGGCTTGGTGTGCCATTCAACATAGCGAGCTATGCCTTGTTGACAATCATGGTTGCAAAATTAACAGGTCTTGAGCCTTGCGAGTTTATCCATACCTTTGGAGACGTGCATGTGTACAGTAACCATGTGGAAAAGCTTAAAGAGCAGCTGGCACGTGAAACGCGGCCATTTCCAACAATTCGTTTGAAGGACAAGGAGTATAAGCGACTAGAGGACTTCAAGTTTGAAGATTTTATAATCGACGGTTATGATCCGCATCCTAAAATTGAAATGAAAATGGGCATTTAATATTTTGATTTATCAATAAATATTTTTCCCACCAATTGTGAACATTTAATTTATAATACTGGCAAATTTAAATGTAATTCTTCGAAGTTTTAATTAGTTAATTAGTTTTATAATAACTTAGTTAATTAATTATTTAATTAGTTAGTTTTATAATAGTTAGTTAGTTCGTTAGTTTTATAATAGTTAGTTAGTTAGTTAGTTAGTTTTATAAGTAGTTAGTTAGTTTTATAATAGTTAGTTAGTTAGTTTTATAATAGTTAGTTAGTTAGTTAGTTTTATAATAGTTAGTTAGTTAGTTAGTTTTATAATAGTTAGTTAGTTAGTTTATAATAGTTAGTTAGTTAGTTTTATAATAGTTAGTTAGTTAGTTAGTTAGTTAGTTAGTTAGTTAGTTAGTTAGTTAGTTAGTTAGTTAGTTAGTTAGTTAGTTAGTTAGTTAGTTAGTTAGTTAGTTAGTTAGTTAGTTAGTTAGTTAGTTAGTTAGTTAGTTAGTTAGTTAGTTAGTTAGTTAGTTAGTTAGTTAGTTAGTTAGTTAGTTAGTTAGTTAGTTAGTTAGTTAGTATAGTTAGTTAGTTAGTTAGTTAGTTTTATAATAGTTAGTTAGTTAGTTAGTTTTATAATAGTTAGTTAGTTAGTTAGTTTTATAATAGTTAGTTAGTTAGTTAGTTTTATAAGTAGTTAGTTAGTTAGTTAGTTAGTTAGTTAGTTAGTTAGTTAGTTAGTTAGTTAGTTTTATAATAGTTAGTTAGTTAGTTAGTTTTATAATAGTTAGTTAGTTAGTTAGTTAGTTAGTTAGTTAGTTAGTTAGTTAGTTAGTTAGTTAGTTAGTTAGTTAGTTAGTTAGTTAGTTAGTTAGTTAGTTAGTTAGTTAGTTAGTTAGTTAGTTAGTTAGTTAGTTAGTTAGTTAGTTAGTTAGTTAGTTAGTTAGTTAGTTAGTTAGTTAGTTAGTTAGTTAGTTAGTTAGTTAGTTAGTTAGTTAGTTAGTTAGTTAGTTAGTTTTATAATAAGTTAATGTAGTTTATCTTCATCATAAAACGTACATAAAAATTTAGTTAGTTAGAATTTATTATAAAATTCATAGCGAACCAATACATTAGATACATTAATATAATTTACAGCTATTTAAAATAATGCTGTATTAAAAATATTGATTTGTTATACCTTTTATCCCTTTCTAGCACATAAAGATAATCCTTCAATGTTATTGTTCGATTCTTGATATTCTTGTCGAAAAACTTCTCGTCGAACGGCGAATAAATAGAACTGAACCGGCTCTGTTCCTTCATATATTTCGACGCGTCCAGATTCATCCACGATTTATGTTTCAATCCCATCGCGGCCATTGCCACGCTATTACTCTGTCTTTTCTTGATCATCAGGTCCTCGCGCTCTTGTATCATTTTCTTCTTCTTCACATCCTCGTCTTTTTTGATCATCAGCTTCTCCATGTTACTCTTTTCAAGCTCATTCAAATACCACAGCTGTTTGCTCACCTCGTTACTTATTTCGAAATTAAAAGTCCCCAGTCCTGCTTCGACACGCATTCGTGACGCCTCATCCATTTTCTCAATAAAATCAAGCAGTTTGCGTCTTATTACCAAAAATAAGACCTGCACTGCTTCCTCAGTGATATTTATTCGTCTTGCCACGCATACGCTCAAAATGAAGTCCCTGAATCCAGCGGCATTGAATAAACTCTCAATATGGTTGTTATAGTCTGAGTCTTCGTAATTGGCAATGCTGATACTGTGCTCTGCCTCCTTGACGATGTTCTCCGCCTCCTCTTTCAGGTCTATTCCGCTGTACTGCATTATATCCTCTATGTTCTCTGTTTTTATTTCTTCGTTGGGCGCACGCTCTATTCTGCTAGAAGTCTGATAGATCTGTGACTGATTGACTTGGCTGTTTATATTGTTTGGATTTTGAACATTTGCTGCTTGGATGTTTGGGTTTTGTGCAATTTGATTCTGTCTGGCATCTTGGAAAGAAGAAAATAATGCAGCGTGTTCTGCGTCGGTTAAAGTTTTCTTACAAATCGCAAAAAAGTCATTCGGCTGGATCTCGTTGTTATATGCTGCGTAATAAGCCTGTTCGATTATTTTCTTTTTCGCATCTGGTAAACTTTCGAATGCCTCGCGATTCATATAGGGATACGCAAGTGTTTGAAAAAAATTTAAAAAAAAACAGTCTAAAATTATTATTGACTAACTTATTATATTTAACTAACTAACTTATTATATCTAACTAACTAACTTATTATATTTAACTAACTACTACTATATCTAACTAACTAACTTATTATATCTAACTAACTAACTTATTATATCTAACTAACTAACTATTATATCTAACTAACTAACTAACTAACTAACTAACTAACTAACTAACTAACTAACTAACTAACTAACTAACTAACTAACTAACTAACTAACTAACTAACTAACTAACTAACTAACTAACTAACTAACTAACTAACTAACTAACTAACTAACTAACTAACTAACTAACTAACTAAATAGATTAAATAGATTAAATAATTAATTAATATTTAATTTATTTGTTTTTGGTTGTTGTTTAAAATATCAGGCTGATGCAATTATTATAAAATATAACTTAAATAAAAAATTTTTGCATAAAAAAGCAAGATCGAAAAAGAAGAACAGAAAAGTTGGGCGGCATGGAAAATAGATTAAAGATATTTATGTGTTAGAATAACTCAGGAGACGCCGGTGACGGATCAATAATTGAACCGAATAGTTGGCTAATACATTTCGAGTTTTTATTTTGAATTAGATTTCAACCCATGTCTGATACACGAGAGCAATTGCCTGATACGATTGATAATTATTCTGAAGCAAATAACAACATTGTGGAAACACGGGAGAAATTGCCGGTCATGAAAGACACTGAATTAGAATTGCTGAGTAGTGTAAGAAGCGCATCTGTCTCGAAGTTTGAACTGATATCTTTATTTCTCAAGCACGACTCATTCGGAACACATTATGCGATTTGCGAGCGGCTTAAAAATAAGCGGTTGGACGATATGATTCCTCAACTTGTCTCGATAATGCTTTGTGCGAACCTGTCGTATCCGATCTATGCGTTATTTCAGTACTGGGCGGCGAGAAGTATTCAGTTCCGAATATTGCTGTTTTACAGTGTACGCGCGATGTTGGCAAGAGGAGACGAGAAGACGGCATCGCATTGCTACCGGCTCTGTTGCGACTTGTTTGACATTGATCGTGCGGTGGCACGGAGGAACATGGAAATTTTGCGAGTAAACTACATCTTTGGGAAGTCGTACCGAGAAAAAGCAGCTGGGAAAAATAGAATAAGCGGATTTATAGGCGATACTGGCAAACTGACGCTCGATGGTTCCCCGGGCAGTAACGGTATAGTTAATAATCGGGGATCTACCAAGCCGAACAATCGTTGCGTGAGAATCCAAAGGACACGTTCAGTGTTCTGTGACAAAAGCCGAACGCCGACATTTGAAGGGCTGATTTTATATTTTGTCAGCAGCGTGGCCAGTGTCATATCTTCGGGTCTCTACGCGTGTCTGGAAAAGGCAGCGCATATCCTCGTCAGTAGAAAAAACTACAGAAGCCTGGTCATCAAAAAAACTCGCGGTTTGCCTTTCACCGGACGGTCGATTTCTACGACTCGCTGGTGGAAATATCTAATATTCTGAGGACGATCCCGGCAGCCCTGCGTCAACGGATTTTGGAAGTTGAGCTGGAAATTGTAAATTTGAACATCAAGGATGTTCTGGACATGTTCAACAGCGGACGCAAAGTGGTGTCGATTGTCGTCAAAGAATGTTCGATTCTCGATTCGGCCGAAAATGTGCCATTCCGTGTAGTCGTAGAAACTGTGGACAGAGGTGTTTGTGTGGAGCGGCGAACAAGCAATGATTTCCAAAAGATCGAAATGCTGCGCAGCCACCTCCACTCTGTGAATGAACTGTATTGTGGCAATGACGTGAACAACATCAGAGAAAATATTCTGGACGCGATAGAAAAAATAATCCATAAAATAAAAAGGAAGGGCGATCCAGAGCGTGTCAGGGTCGGCAGCAAGGATGATGGTTCGAAAACTATGAACTGGAGAAAATCCAAAGATGATTTGGCAGGAGATAAGCCGTCTGAGGAAGAGAGGGCAGGAGATAATGTAAAATTTTATTCGGGAGATGATGACGCCATAGAAAATACCAAAGACGGTAAAAACTCCACAGAAGGCGCAAATTTCGTAAAATCTGACGCTGGCGAACAAAAATCAGAGTCGAAAAAAAATCCGTTGCGAACAAAAATCAGAGTCGGCTTACGCGTGGTGTCACAGAAACCAATAAAAAGTACGGCTGCAATTTATTTATTGACAACCTCAAAGTGAAGCAGTGGCAGACGCTTGTTGAAAATATTTCCCGGTACTCGGATTTTTCCTCGTCGCGTCGTTGGGGGCTTTTCTCTTTCATCGTCAAATCAGGCTCTGTCCTCAAACAGGAATATCTGGCTTATCAGCTTTTGACACAATGCAAAGAGATTTTCGAGACGGAAAAGACGGGAATCTACTTGCGGAATTATCGCATCTGTCTCGTTTCCGACACAGCCGGCCTCGTCGAGACAGTGGTCGACGCCTGCTCGGTTCACAGCATCAAATCGCAGCACGTTTCCATCGGCGCTTTCTTCGCCCACGCATACATCGACCAGGCACTGGCCAGACGCAACTTTCTCTACAGCCTTGTCGGATACTCTCTCGTTGCATACCTGCTGCAGCTCAAAGACCGCCACAACGGCAATATCCTCATCGATTCCCACGGCAACATCGTCCACGTGGATTTCGGCTTCATGCTCGGAACACATCCGGGCTTCTATTGCATGGAAAACGCCCCCTTCAAATTCTCCCACGAATACTTCGATATCATAGACATCAACGATTTCAGAATACTATTTCTGGCCGGTTTCAAAGCTATTCGCAAGCATCACAGATCTTTCAATCACATCATCCAAAGCGTCGAGACAAACGGATATTGCTCGCCAGGAGCAACGTCGGCCGTGCTGTCGCGTCTTGTTCTGCATTTGTCCGACAAGGATCTGGAGAGCCATTGCAGGGGTCTTATCGACCGGTCGATAAACAATATCCGCACTGCTGTCTACGACAAATTTCAATACTTCTCCAACGGTTATTTCTAGAAACCATAAGAATTCCAATACTGTTCGAATCGCTATATTAATGACAAAGCAAATCTATGCTAATTCTAATAATGAATTTATCTATGATTCATCATTTCGATTTTCCGCCTATTCCTTGTACTTTTATATGATATATTGATTCTCGTATTTCTTATCCATGAAAATCATTTTGTTATTTCAAATCGTATTCTAATTGTTATTTCGTTATTCATCCGATATTTCAGCTAATTTCTCAAATTATCCAAAAGCATTTCCAGTAGCAAATACAGTATATTTATTATACAGTTCATATTAAGTCTATAGTGTTATTATGCGCCATTTGGGTTACTAAAAAATCATTTTTGCTTCGTTGAAAGAACAATAAGTCTAAGCAATGATTTAACTGTTTCAATTTTTTATACTCATTTTTATACGTATAGCATCCTTATTTATTTACTTTTCATAACTTAATATTAATCCGCCTATTTTGTAACTTCACGTTAATCACACGCTTTATTTGATAATAAAATTTAAAACATTTTTTAGTCCTTTTATGATAATTCCGATTGCGAATCCACTCGTGACAGAAGAAGAGTCACAATTAATCCTCAACCACTTAACTGCCACACACCCCCTGGCTACTGGTGTAAGGGCTTGCTTAAAGCACATCAAGAAAACAGTAGACAAAAACATACTCCTGATCATTTCCGCAGAGACATTCCCCATCGATCTCGTATCGCATCTGCCCGTGTTTTGTGAAGACAATAGTGTCGATTACATCTTCGTTCCGAGTAAAAAGTGGATCCAAGGATACACATGTGCAATCATTTCGAAGCAAAACATATCGGAAAATATGCTTTCTGTTTTGGAAAAAAACAGCGTGAAGAAAAATTAAGACATACGAGGCAATGAATAATTTATAAATAAATACTAATTAATTAAATAGCGATTGAGAATAAATACTAATTAATATAGCGATTGAGAATAAATACTAATTAATTAAATAATTAATTAAATAGCGATTGAGAATAAACTGAACAACATTTAAATGTAGCATTAGTTAAGGTCATAAGTTCCAATGAAGTCAATAAACTGAGTCAAAAAACATAATCAACTGAGACACCAGTTTATTCAATTAAAATTGTAACAATCTTTTGAATTTTACTTGAAATTAATTCGTTAATTCATAAAATCAATGTTTTGTAAAGCTCGTATAATTCAAATATCCCGTATTTTTATTTAATTTATCAACATTTTGGAAATTCAATCGAAATTTTCGAAGCTGGAATCTTTAAAAGTGAAGTAGAGTTTTTGTTCGTGGTTGTCGTGAATTTATATGTTCGTTTTTGCTATAAGTCACTTTATGGAACTTTCAAGAATCATTAATTTGTGATTTAAATTTTTTCATTCGTTAATTTTTTATTTATTTATCAGAAAATATTTCTCGAACAAGATCACAGCCAACTACAACGAGAGATTTATCAACAAAACTATCTCGAAACATATCTATTTCTATAAATTATCACACTTTGTAAATTTTAATAAGATGATAGTCGGAATTCATAGTAAATATCTACAACGAGACAATTTATCACTTATAATATCACGTAGCTTTATCAACATCTTAAATAAATAAATTAGTGACAACTATATAAATGCATTTAAAGTTTATTTAAAACTGTTCAACTGAAACTATGGCATACATATCTATTGCAAGTGTATATGCATGCATATATCATTCACATATATGCATGGATATACACTTGCAATAGATATTATTCACATGTCTCTTCTACTTTTTTCAAAAATATTTCAATCCCAGATGCAACACGTGAAGATCGAGGAAGACAATATCAGTGAGCTGACAGACGCAGAAGTAAGAACTATCATCGATAAAATAGCTCCCGAGGATGAAAATAAAGTATTCGATGAACTGAACCGAGTCAACACCAAGCTTGACAATAAAATTTCATTAAATAATAAAAAAATCAAACAAGAAATAGAAATATGCGAGATTTTATTGAAAAGACTATGGCGATCTTTGGAGGAGAAAAATAAAAAAGAACTCGCGCCATTTTTTAAAAAAACAATAGCAGAAATAAAAAAAATTATTTTTTGAAAAATAAAAATCAATTTTGAAAAACAAATTACTGGATGTAAAGATCTTCGTATAAAATATTAATTAAACACTGTCATTTCTGAACACTGGATGTATTGTAAGTTCAATAGGCTAATTATTCCTTTGAAGTCGCTCCATGATTTCATAGATCTAATTTAGAGAATTACAAATTTGTGATTCATCAAATTGGAATTCTCTAAATTAATTAGATCTATGAATTTTTAAAAACACTTATCTCGGAAAGAACTTCTGAAGCGGCTCTCAGGCAACTGGATGTATAAAATATTTCTACAAAATGTCAATTAAATAAAAATAAAAAACTAATATTTTGAGTAATCACTGAAGTATCAAAACTACTGTTCGGTGCAAACATAGATTTGCTAAATTCTGAAGTCTATTGCGAATACCTGAGGCTCAATTAATGGAAATAATTTAGATGTTATTAAACTATTATCATATATCGGGTTATATATGATAATAGTTTAAACTCGCAAGTTTTAAAGCATGACAATATTTATTTTTAGATAAATGATATGTAAATTGCGTATAACTTGTTATTTACAATATATTTTATTTATCAGATTATATAATCATTGATATTTTATTATTTTCATATATTTAGCTGTAAATCATACTCTGTTTAGTCTTTATATAGTTTATATATGACCGCCTGTTTTTCAATCTTCTCAAATAATTATCAAGAAAAATCACTGTTTACTTTAACTATGCACTCTCGAAGTTCTGGAATCTACTCAGATTATATTTAACTAACTAACTTATTATATCTAACTAACTAACTTATTATATCTAACTAACTAACTTATTATATCTAACTAACTAACTTATTATATCTAACTAACTAACTTATTATATTTAACTAACTAACTTATTATATTTAACTAACTAACTAACTTATTATATTTAACTAACTAACTAACTTATTATATTTAACTAACTAACTTATTATATTTAATAACTAACTAACTAACTAACTAACTAACTAACTAACTAACTAACTAAGTTATTATAAAACTAACTAACTAAGCTATTATAAAACTAACTAACTAAGTTATTATAAAACTAACTAACTAAGTTATTATAAAACTAACTAACTAAGTTATTATAAAACTAACTAACTAACTAACTGACTAAGCTATTAATTTATGCTCAAATGACATTTAATTGATCAAAATTTAAAAAGTTCGAAAATTACCACCAATAAATGGGAATAAAAAATCTTTCAAAACTCATCAAAACAAATGCACGAAATGGAGTCATTCCCCGAAAGATCCAATACTATCGAGGCAGTAAAATAGCGATAGACGCGTCATTGTGGATGTACCAGTTTCTGATTGCTGTGCGTAACAACAGTGAACAGCTACAACATAGCGGATCTGACACCTCGCATCTCAGCGGATTCTTTTATCGCACGATAAAGATGGTGGAGGCTGGGATCACACCCGTGTACGTATTTGATGGGCGGTCGCCAGCCAACAAAATAATTGAGCTAGAGAAAAGAAGCGACAGAAGAGAAAGAGCCAACGCGCTGCTTGAGAAGGCGATTGAGGCTGGAGACGATGCGATGATCAGCAAATACGAGAAGATGAAGGTGAAGATGAGATCGGAACACGTGGAGGAGACGAAGAAGCTGCTGGAACTGATGGGAATACCGTATGTGACGGGTGTGAGCGAGGCGGAAGCGTACTGTGCGTATTTGTGCAAAAGGGGGATTGTGAAGGCGGTGGCGACTGAGGACATGGATGCGCTGTGTTTTGGGGCGAATGTGGTGTTGCGGAACATGAATGCATCGCAAGGCAAAAAGGTGGAGATTGAAGAATACGATCTGGGCAATATATTGGAAGGGCTGGAGCTGCGGATGGAGTCTTTTGTAGACTTGTGCATCCTGCTGGGCTGCGACTTCAGCGACACGCTGCGGAATATTGGGCCGAAACGCGGCTACGATTTAATAAAGAAACATGGGACGATAGAAAAAATAATTGAGAATAATAAAATCGATGTGCCCGAGAAGTTCGATTACGTAGAAGCACGCAAGATATTCCACGAACTCGGCAAGATCGGAGAAGATTGTGTGTTCAAAATTGAGTATGGCAGAATCGACATGAAGAAACTGGTGGAATTCATGGTGGGCGAGAAGGGTTTGACGAGAAGCGGATCACGACTGGAATGGAAAGGATGATGCGAAATAAAAGGACGAACGTGTCACAAATGCGTCTCGACGCCTTTTTCGCCCCGAAATAGTATTTTACGTAAAAAGACTATTTGAGTGAAAATTTTTACATGTTAATGAGTATTTTAATTAACGTTGTTTGGAATGAAACTGACGGAAAGCTATTTTGAATTTTAGTAAATAAATATTCATTGAATAAATTTATTTAAAATTACCTTATGATTTCATCGTCTTCTGCGTCGTCCACGGTGGCGTTCTGATACTGCTGATACTCGCTCAGCAGGTCGTTGAGATTGGACTCTGCTTCCGAGAACTCGAGGTCGTCCATGCCCTCGCCCGTGTACCAATGCAAGAAGGCCTTCTTCTTGTACATTGCACTGAACTGGTTGGAGATACGCCTGAACAATTCCTGGATGGATGTGGTGTTTGCGATGAACGTCGCCGACATCTTCAGGCCCGGCGGCGCGGTGTTGCACAGCGCGGTCTGCACGTTGTTCGGAATCCACTCGACAAAGCAGTTGGAATTGTTTGTCTGCACATTGGACATCTGCTGCTCGACTTCTTTCATTGAAATATCTTTTCCCCGGAAAAAGTCGCTGCTGTGAGATAGCGCCCCTGTCGCGGATCGCATGCCGTCATCATATTCCGGTAATCGAACATCTGCGAGGACAGTTCGCTGACCGAATACGTCTTGTAATGCCCCGTTCCCTCCGCTATCAGCGGCGCGAATCCCACGCAGAAAAAGTGCAGCCGCGGGAACGGAATCATGTTTACGGCCAGTTTCCGCAGATCGCTGTTCAGCTGTCCGGAAAATCGCAGACAGGTCGTGACGCCGCTCATTACAAGCGCCACCAACTCGTTCAGCTTGTCGTAGCTCGGATTGCTGATTTTCAACGTTTTGTGGCAGATGTCGTAGAGCGCGTCGTTGTCGATGCAGAACGTCTCATCGGCATTCTCGACCAGCTGATGGATCGACAGACTCGCGTTGTACGGCTCCACAACAGTGTCGGACACCTTCGGAGACGGCACCACGGAAAACGTCGCCAGCATCCGGTCGGGATACTCCTGCTTGATCTTCGACACCAGAAGCGTGCCGAGCCCGGCCCCGTGCCCCCGCCCAGCGAATGCGTGAGTTGGAATCCCTGCAGAGAATCAGACTTCTCCGCCTCCTTCCGCACCACGTCCATTATCGCGTCCACAATCTCCGCGCCTTCCGTGTAGTGCCCCTTGGCCCAATTGTTGCCCGCCCCGCTCTGTCCAAAGACAATGTTGTCCGGGCGGAACAACTCGCCGCATCTGCCGTCCTTGACGGCCTGCATCGTCCCCGGCTCTAAGTCCACGAGAACCGCCCGG
This sequence comes from Drosophila robusta, assembly GCA_035043565.1. Lineage (NCBI taxonomy): Eukaryota > Metazoa > Arthropoda > Insecta > Diptera > Drosophilidae > Drosophila > Drosophila robusta. Next base: position 122,655 of record JAWNMW010000075.1, read on the forward strand.
GGCACATATTTGCCCAGCGTAGATTGGTTGTAATAAACACACACCTTTTCCATCTGCACCTTCGCCACCGCAGGATCTTCCTCGTGGTGGAAACCGTTCTCGTTTATTCCGTGCTCCTTGTTTATCGTTTCCCAAAACTTTGTCCCTATCTGATTACCACACTGTCCAGCCTGGATATGTATGATTTCTCTCATAAGGGTAAAAAATTTATTGATTAAAACAATACAAATAAACAATATTCTCGTCGTATCACATGCGTATGCTCTTCTCGCAATCTTCGCAATCCACGCCGTGCAATCATATGCGCGCAAGCTGTTCTATCGACCTCCGCGATATTATTCTCGTCGATGAAAGATCAGCGTTCAAATATCATTTCTGATTAAACTATAAATATCACATATGGTCGCATACAAGATCAATCTGCAACCATATCCGATATTTGCTATTCGACTGCTTCCGATATCAAGTTACAGACGTTTCATGTGATTTATCACTACTAATAATAATTTTCGAATAATATCTCATTCCAGTGATGAATCGATGCAAAATGTATGAGAATAATTCACAGTAATAATAATTAACAGTAATAATTAATTATATAGATATTATTAATATATAACAGTAATAATAATTAACAGTAATAATTAATTATATAGATATTATTACTGTTAATTATTCTCATACATTTAATAGAAACTATCATATTATTTGATTTAAAAATAATTAACAGTAATAATGTCTATATATTAGCTTCTGATCATCAAGACATCAATATCTAATACGAGTAATGAGTTGCTTCATTCACAAACAAGCATTACAATATTTGATATACAATGTAAGTTGAGTAAAACATACAATCATAAAATTCCAATTTTATCGAATTGTACGACTCTGAATAAAACTACTGAACCCCAGAAACGTGTATAAATACAATGCAAAAATGTAACACTTCTACTCATGTCAGTTTATAAATATTTATCACAATACATTTTAAACACGTTATCGAGTTTTGCAAATTTTTACAAAAAATAGCACAGGATAGATTCGAACTACCAACCTTTGGGTTATGAGCCCAACACGCTACCATTGCGCTACTGTGCTGTTATTAAAGAATAAACCAGTATGTGTTTATATCTCAGAATTATTATTCGCCACAATGCAGTTTATTATTTATTACTTGTGTTTCACATTCAATAATAAACTAGATCGTGGCGAATAATAATTTATTACACTGCAAATTATATTTAGACAGATTCTTTTTAAGACATTAAAGCATTACTTATAAATATATATATATATAAATTGTATCATAACGTAACCATGGCTATCTACGTCTATTATTTTATTTAAAAATTGACTTTCGAATTTTTAACAGGAGTTTCTGATTATTTTTTTTAAAAAACACATTGCCTTGTTTCCGATTAAATTAAAGTAGCTTTTGGCAGAATGCGTATGCATTTATCTCTAGTAATTACAGTATAGCAAGGTATAGTTGTTTGAAATACTGTTCTCAAAATTCTTTCAGCATCAGGTATTCATTTATATTCTTCAGAATCAATTGAAAAATTTTGGCATACTAATTCTACAATATTTATCAAATAGCATTCTTCATGCTAATGTCAATAAAACATTCACATTTTAACTTTTAAAACTACGCTCAGGTAAAATTATTTTTTTATGAATTTATAATAAATATTACAATAAATATTTTATTAATAATTAATTATATTCAAGTATTGTCGCAAATATGAATGTTTATTGACATTGAAATATAAATTATCATTGTAATCAATAATAATTTATATTTTTACGAAAAACTATAAACAATACATCCAAGACGGGACTCGAACCCGCAGTCTTAGCTTTAGGAGAGCTACGCCTTACCATTAGGCCACTTGGATTAATAGTTAAACTAGAAAAGAGACTACTCGGTAAATTTAAATGGTATGAGTCATTATTGATTTCATGTATACGTCTTCTTAATGATATTCGAAAACGCTTGTTGTGTTTTTAAAATTAATGTAATACAAGACAATGTAACGAAATAAGTATTAACAAAAATAAGTATTGATCAAAAAGCCGTTTAAGTTAAGAATTTACACCAAAAGCACTGATGTAACTAACTAAGTTTAAATATAGTAGAGTCATATTGAATTCAAACACAATGTTGAACAATGTCAACAAAAATAGCAGTATAATTATGTCTGCTTATTTAAATAAGCTAAATCTGATATTTTGAAATGATGGCAGTACAATTCTACAGCTCAAATATGGAGTTATTGAATGCAGTCGCCTGATTAGATATTTATTTATTATAACCACTTATAATAAAACCGCCTATTTGATACACAATGTAAGTACCATATAGAACAATACCCTTATGTCAGTTAAGAAAAATAAAAACGAGGTGACGGAATATTCAGATACTAAGAAGAAGCCAGAAACAGCAGGAAGAACCAAGAAAATGAAAATAAAAGAGAAACAAGGCGACTCGGACGAAAATTCAGAGGTCAAGATAGATATGTCTATAATCAATGAAATCATAGAAGATAAATACGACGAGTTGTTTCTCAATCGTAACAAAACAGTGGACGAAGGATTGAAGCTATTTTTCAACAATGAGTTATTGAGCTGTTTATTATTGGAAACTAATGATAAAAACGCGAACGACTATATCGTTAAATTAGTTGAACGCAATTTCGAGGATAAAATTGGTGTCGTGGACGCTGCAACAGCCAATGATATGAAAAACGAGCTGAGAAGAAGCGTATATCTCACATTCAAAAACGATTCAGAAGTATTTGAGGGCGAAGTAGTAAGCATCAACATGGATAAGACAAAGGACATAGAAGTTGTTTTGAAGACAAACAAGTCTTCAAAAACAGTGAAACTGGATAGACGACTCGAAAACGGGTTGTCTAACATAAATGTTGGGGATGTCGTGTATGTCGAGCCAAATAGCGGGTTTTTGAAGCGGCTGGGAAGAAGCGAAAATTGTATGAACGAGTACGATTTGGAGGGAGACAAGTACGTGCAACTGAGCAAACAACCAGTGCATACGAGAAGGAAAAAAACCTAACTATCAGTCTTTACGAAATGGATTTCTCTGTAAATGGATTCATAGAAGACATGGACGATATTGGGCGGTCGCGCACAAATGAAATGGTCGAAGAGTATTTACAATCTGGGGCTGCCGTGCTACAAAATAGTTGTGTTGTCGTTTTCCTGGCAGAACAACTCGATAATTGGAAAATTCGTGAGATTGTGAGATTTCACGAAGAGATGCCCTGGTTAAAAATTATTTTGGTGGGAGGACCAAAAGACTATGATTTTACAGAATTGCCGGAATTCGCGAAGATGGAGGTGTTCGGTTTGGGCGGGGTTGAGTATTTGAAAACTCGCCATTCTAATTTTAATGAGTTCGAGGAAGTGGTCGGTGAGTATATTGAAAAAATACCGGTAGAAGTCATCAGTGATCTGATTAAAATTTCCAGCAACAATGATGAGTTTAAAAAGTATGTCGAAACCATACGATTGAAATAATAAATTCGTAGTCACCTTTCAACGCGCATTTTTATTAAAAAAGCTAATTCTGAAACATTTTATTTTTATTGTCAGATTTTTCAGGTAAAGTGGATGTGCTTAAGTATTTGTTGATAAGGCCTTTAATTAGCGGTAAATGTCTACGACAAGTATCAGTCGTTTTTGTTTGCTTCATTTAAGTTATAAATGCTTTTTGACGTTATTTGAGCCGACAGCAACTGCGCGATACCATTTCGTTATTTCATCGGTACAAACACAACAATATTTTCAGGTAATTTATTATAATTATAAATAATATAACATTTTTTTCGAAATTAATAAAAAATTGATAAAAATTGATTTTATATATTTTCAGGTAATTTATTATAATTATTATGAAGAATATAACATTTTAATAAACCTGAAATATTTTATTCTTTTAATTGATTGAATTATGAATAATCAAATATTTTAATAGCTGTTTAAATGATTTGTCATTTCTCATGTCAGATATAAACTTTACAATATAATTCCACAACTGTTTAAATGTTTCAATTATAATGAAAATTTAAAATTATTATTTATAATCATATCTCCCACAAAATACGTTTTCCTAAAAATCGTTGATTAAATAATCACATCATAAATTTACTGCAATCAGAGATATTTACATTTCGAAACATTCTTTCAATGAATTTTATTTCACAAAAATAACAAATTATGCAATCAATTTATCTCGATAAATTCTATTTTAAATTTCTTGAAATTTGTTCATATAAAATTGTTTTTATTATTTTTTGATTTGTTTTAATTACTTTTTAGTATGTTTTAATTACTTTTTTCGTTTCATCAATGAAATAGTCAGCTACGCAGATATTTCCTGAGTTACCCGTGCGCTCGCACCCGCTAAAAATTCCACATATGGCTACAGGCTAAGTTATTTGAATTACACTGCAAGTTCCCGTTCTATAAACAAAACATTTTTTTAAAATATAAAACCCCTTTATGAAGGAGCAGTCTGAATTAATGTATTACGATATAATAGAGCAGGTATGCAACAAGTTGCTGCTGGAGGGGGAGCCTGTTGAACTAACGCATGAACTAGTATATTCTCTCCAGATAGAGTGGGTTAATAACCTTAAAAACTACAGAACCAATACAACATAAACACTAAAGTTATCGCCAATAAAAAGTCAAATATATTCTTACAAATGCAAGGCGACAGTTACGTCAATAAAGATGGGGGCATGCACGACACAAATATTATCGATATGCGGAATAATTATTCCATGGGAAACAAAATGTCTGTTGAAAAAATGTCCGACTCAGAGGAAAATTGTTATAGCGAACAATACAGCAGTTACAGCGATGATGATGAGAATATGAGCGGCGAGAATGATGAGGATGATATTCTAGACACGATAGAGAAAAAAGAATTGTTATATGATGTGCTTGTTTGTTAAAGTGGTCAAAATAAAAAATAAATGGAAATGTAACTTTAAACAAGGATTTGTGAATTTTAATAATGATGATATTCCTTTCAGCACGGCCACAGGTGAATTAGAATGGTAATTTAAGTAAATTGTTCAAAAATTTTTCACTGTGTGTATAGGCTCTAAGAGTTATTGCAAATTTCATCTTGCTTGTTAAATATATTTGTTGGTCATTCATCAATAAATATTTTACATCTTCTAACGGTTTTATAAAGTAACATTTTTAAATGATTCTGTAATTTCTGAATAAGATATTTTTTGAACAATATAAATCGTATGATCTCGTTTTAGGCAATATAAATCGTTTTTAAACAATAAAATCATAATACATAAAATTAGACAATTATTAATAAATAGCTTAATATTTTAAACCAAAAAATCATTTATGAATTTTTAATAAAAATTTAAGTTTTATCAATCATATCATTCAGAGTTAATACCATTTCTAATGTTTATAGTTAGCAGCCATATTCATTTAATTATGGTTTTCCTTTTCTTGCTGCTATTAATGTTGACTTTTTATTATCTTTACGTTAACTCATCATAACTACTTGTAAGTTCAAAAAACTTATATTATTTATAATTTCAACATTTTACTTTCGAAATAATGATCGTTTCTTTTTATGACATAACACTATTATTCGATTCATGTTTTAATCTTAACATTAATATTAAAAATAAAATAATTGCTTTTCTTATAAAAGCGGTTAAATTGTTTGCAAATAAATTAAGTACTTTATTATTAATTACAAAAATACACCATAGTTGTGTGAAATTCTGTGCTAAAAAATTCTTATTGTAAGTTCAGGTATTATTAAAAATTTTGAAATCTATTCAAAAAATCTAAATTTAATAGATTGCAAATTTATTAATTTTCAAAGTTTAATAAAGTAATAAAGCAACTTTAAAGGAGGTTAACACACTAATCTTACAACAATCATTAAATCACTTTCTTTCCTGATCAAATCTTTATCGAAAAATTTTAATTTAAAATTTTTTTAACATAACTGAACTAAATAAAACAATACAAAAAATAAAAAACCAATATCTAACTAATTACCAAGTATCTAATTTATTATTTAATACAGTTGGTTGTAATCTTGTTTTAAACGCATCTTTTTCGACATGAGAACAATAATTTGAAATTTAATTTAAATAATATAAATTAATGAATTACAAATTATTATTCTTCGAAGTTCCATGAACTCATAAAGCGACTTTGAAGAAAGAATCAGCATACTAAACGTAGAACAAATACAATATTTTATTCCTAAATCTAGAGTCTACACAGATTAAAGTAATATTTGTTTACTAAAAAATAGCAATAAATTTTAAAATATTTTTTTGAAAAAACGATAGAGTAGAAGCATACATCTAGTCAATACTGCTTAAGAAGACGCTTGAAAGTATTTCTTTGACTATTTTCAAATTAAAGGAATCTAAGAAGGGAAAGTAGTACCCAAAGAAAGATCCACTGCAGATACAACGAGGTACTTGGCTGCAAACAACTTGGCATCAGCCTAATACTCTAAATAACAATCAAAAATAAATATTAACCTTCAATAAATCATTTATTTTTTGAATATTTTGATATCTGTTTCTCAACTAAGCAAAAATATAAATATATTTTTTTTCAGTTTTCTTAAATAAATGGTCTTTCTTACACAGACCACCCGTCCTAACGGATGAGTATAAATATAAACAATTTTATATCCATAAATAATATAATTATTATAAAATCAAAACATAGTAAAAAATTCTCTTGATTAAGATTTTATCGAATAAATTCAAAGTTTTCTAATGTGAATGTTACTAACATTAGGGGTATACATTATTATCATATATAACATTTAATATGAAATTGGTTTCAATAAAGTATACAATCTAAAATTAGTTTGATAAATACTCTTAAATAATCAATTGTGCACGAAGTAACAATATCCAAGCTGATTTCATATTTGGAAATATAACTTCAATAAATAGTAAGTCCCATCAATGAGGGCCAAAGGAAAAAATCTACAAAACTCTCCACAAAATACAATAATATAGAATCAAATAATTGTCCCATAGTCGCCAGAGAGCCAGAATTTGACATCATAAAACAATATATAAATCATTCAGCAGAAACGGGACGAGCTCCAACCTCTATATTACGGGCGTTCCAGGATCGGGCAAGACGTATGTTGTGAAAACAGTGCTTGAGCATCTCGAGGTCCCATTTTCATTCGTGAATTGTGCTACTCTCAAAAAAGAACAGAAATATATAAAAAAATTAGTGAAAATTTTGATTGTTGCCATGGAATAATGAATTTGCAAAAGATCAGAAACCATTTTTCAACGTGCAATAAATCACACATTATTGTTCTTGATGAGATTGATTTCATGTATACAAAGAATGAAATATCTTTATATAATATATTTGAACTACCGTTGGTGGAAAACAGCAAAGTATTTTTAATAAGCATTTCCAACACGTTGGGAGGATTATTAAGTTCCAAGCTTGAAAGTAGAATAGGAAAAGATAAACTGAGTTTTAAACCATATAATTCTATCCAATTGATGGAAATCGCAAAAACAATTTCAAAAATGGAAAAATTGGAAATGGCGATGGATGACAAAGCACTTCAATTAATTTCGAAACGCGTGGCTTCTGGAGACGGAGATGTTAGAAAAGTGATTGACACAATGGAAATGGGAAAAGGAATGGAAATAAACAAAGTGCACGAGCTGATGAATAATATGCAGATGCCTTTAGTTAGCAAATTTATTCAAAACATGACATTTTTTCACAAATTGTTGATATTTTTAAATCAAGATGGAGAAAAAATATTATAAATTGGTTCGATAATGCAAAGAGTTATTGCAAGCTGAAAAACTACGAATGCTTGGATTTCATTGAGTTTAGAGATTTGGTGGATGATTTAGAGGAATTTGGTATTTTTAAATGCAATGGAATAAATGTGAGCTGTTTATTTTTGAATGAAGAAATTGAAATGGCAACTAAAGATGATATTATATTTCAAAAATTTAAATGAGTTTATATCAAAAAAATCTATTAAGGTATTGTTCAAATAAATAAATACTTATAAGTTTGCAACTGTGAACAAGCTGTGCATTTTTAAAATTAGTTATTTATTGAAAGTCAAAAAAAAACTTTTTCATTTTATAAATTTTTTATGTATGTCAATGTTCATTAACATAATTGTTTGAAATCCTGTTCTCATAAATTTTATTTTTGACATAAGTTTACTTTTTTAAAGATGTAAAATCTAATTTAAGAATATCAATTTGATAAGTACAAATTTATGATTCTTTCAGGTTTTATGAGTCATTTTATTAACATATTCTTTAAATTATTATATCAATTTGATAATTACAAATGTATAATTTTTACGTTCCATGAAGTCATAAGCGACTTTAAAGGAAGGTTTAGCACACTAAACTTACAAAAAACAGTATTGCTATAAGTATTTACATATATAAAAAAGTATAATTTTTTTACAATTTTTTTTTAAATTAATAACTGGAAATAAATTTATGTTCAGAGTTCAGTAAGAACTTGGCATCAGCCTGATACTTGAAATAACAACCAAAATAAATATCAACCTCCAATAAATTATTTAAATGTTCTGAGTTTAAATAAATAACGGCCAAATAATGCTGCTTTTAAAAGCAAGATAATTATTTCACAATTAGTTCAAGCAATTATTTTATTTGTACAATTAAGATATGGTCTGCGTAACGAGACCGCAGACAAAGCAAAAAAAAATTCAAATAAAACAGTTTGTTATAAATCAATTTGTTCAAATCAATGTTGATCATTAAACTCAATATTAGTTATTTAAATCAGTGTCAAATTTTCTGTCTAGAAATACGAGTAAAGAATGTATAGTTTTAATAAGTATAATGTTTGTCAAATATAATTACAATATTCTGAAGTATCATCAACCGTATCAAAATATAAACATTCATAAATAAATTGGTTGTTAACATTAGAGATATAAATTATCATGTACAACAACCTGTGTGTTTACAAATAACTTCAAGTCTTTATTTAACACTGATGACGTTACTTACATATATTAAAAATTACTGTATTCAAAATTTTTTTTAATATCAAATAATTTTAATGAAAAATTAATTAAACTAAAAACCAAGCCATACTAACTAACTTAACTATCATGTAGCATTCAAAGTGACTAACTCAAATAATCTAATCCATGACCCGACAGCGCGTGAAAAATTTACTTTTCTAAAATCAAGATATAAAATGTTAATGTTTGTTTTCAAAAATAACAATGTGTCTTGCAACAAATTTAATTAATAGTTTTATCAGAAAAGTGCAAATATGGTTGAATATTTATTAATAAGACAGACCTAGATAGGGATAAATATTTGCGACAAAGTTGTTACAAATTTTTTTAGCATTTTTTCAGTAAAACAAATATGATTCCAGTCGTCAATAAATTTATGAATAAAAGCAACAAATGAAGTATAACACTATTTTTGACACTATCATTATACCAAATTAGAGCAAATATAGATAAACATATAACAATAAAAACAAATGCAATAATTACTATTTTATAATCCCTTAATATATTCTTAACAATCGATTTACGTTGTATGTTTTTAGTGTTTACATCATTCTGATTTATATTTGAATTGTTTTGCATTTTACGGGACAACAGATTTATTTTTCAAAAAAATTTGTAAAAAATAACACTGACGTATCAAATTGAAAAAAAATTAATGTTATATTTGTAAAAAATTTATACTCTAATGTTAATAAACATTCACATTTAATAAATGTTTCATGAAATTGAAAAATAATTGTCATATATTTTCAGTGTTTAAAATGAACGTTCTAGATATTATTGTCTATTTTTTAATATGATTTTTATCGCATTTCAAAATATTATTTAATTCAGCTTTTAATTTTTAGTTTTTTTGGATAAAATAGTCTACACAGCATCCATCCCGCTCTGGCGAATGAGTATTTAACTTAAATTAATGCCAAACTGCATTATAGTGTTTTTAATATGTTTGATATAGGAAATGATAACATGTTTATTGTTGACGATGGTCAATTTATCAGCATTTGAAATATTTGATAAATCATGGAGATTGACAGTTTTAAAATATTTATAATGTTTATTTAAAAACAATTGAAGGCTATAATTAAAATATTTATTTGTAAAAAAGCTTGCGAATGTTTATTAACATTAGAGATATCAATTTATCTATTGAGCTAATTTTGTTTCTTTGTTTTCTTTCAAAATAATCATCCACAGCTTGATGCGTTTTGTTTTACGCTCGTGATCAGTAAGGCTTTTTACGGTTTCTTGTGTTGTTTCCATATCAAAAGTCTGGTTTCTCCTCTTTGCAAAGGAACATTAGAGATATTCTTTATTATTATATATAACAAAGAATATAAATTTGATAAATTACAAATTATGATTTTTTAAAATTTTATGAAGTCATAAAGTGACTTTAAAGGAAGGTTTAGCATACCAAACCGACAACAGATTGTATAACAAATGACAGAAAACAAACTAATTAATATAAACGATTTTTAATGTGTAAGTAATTAAATATTTATTTGATTTTCACCCATCATATTGCAGGTATTTGATCAAGATTTGTTAAGCGATTAGTGATAAGCATATAGAGCCTCTACGTGGCAGAATAGGATTACCAAAAAGACATAAATCTATAATCTAGATTAGCTGCTTGGAGAAAGGCGGTGTATTTATCTCCAGTAATCAAAGCCTACTAAAGGTATGATTGGTGGACTTCAGAATTTAGTAAATACATGTTTGCAACGAATGGTGGTTTTAAAATACTCCAGTAATTACTCAAAATATTAGTTTTATCAAATATATAAAAAATACACACAAGTAAGCTTTTATTAATATAACAAAAATACAATAATAGTTAATTATTAAATAAGCGCTATTATTTTGTGAGATTTTTTATCTTTCCGTATTCAAAAATAGTTGTCAACTATTTAATTTCTCAATTGCATTTATATTTTGATGATCTTTTAATAACAATGATGTGAAAAACATGAAAATCAGCTTTAATTCTCTACTTTTGATTTTTGAAAAACTAACTTGTTCTTTAGCCAAAATCCCAAATAATCTAACAAATAAATTAAACCAATAAAAAGTGGCATAAAAAAATCACCTACTAAAAGCATGCAACTAACAACCATAAATTGAAATGTATTGACAAAAGAAAGTGCGTTGTATGCCCAATCAGTGATATTTCTCAAATTCCATTTCTTTTGCGTTTAATGACATTATAAACTCTTCCTTGATATGAAATACGTGCACTGTTACTGAAATCATCAGCTATTTCTTTATTATTAGCAACAGAATTATAAGCAACAGCTATGTCTTCTTTATTAACAACTAAATTGGAAGCATCGGCTTTGTCGTCTTCATTTTTAATTATATCACAATTTAAATTAGAACATAAAACACTTAAGTTATCATTATCCGATTTATTTTCTAATGTTTTTGGTTGTTTGATGTCTAAAACTCTATGATTAATTTTCGTAGATTTATCATTTTCTACAATTTCAAAATTTATATTATTGAACTCTATTTCTTTTTCCAATACTAACAACACTATACTTCCGAGCTTGCTGATGGGTGTTTTATGATCCAATGGTATCTCATATTGTGTCAAACATACAGATTCTGGACACTCTCCGCATAATTTTGTCTGGATTGTCTCTATTGTGTCGTTCTCATCACACACCGTACGCAATATTTCTTGTGAGTTTTTATTTAAAATAATTACCACTGCCATGGGTTAATTTATTTGTTGTTATAAATAATAAATTGTTAAACATAAAAAATAATCACGATAATAGAAGTCGTATAAAATATGTAATATGTTTACAAATTCTAATCATTTTTTGTACATTAATTTTTTTAATGAAATTTGTTAATCACTTTAAAATATAAAATTTTCTAATTTAATGCGGTAATTGTTCTGTAAAGTTTAATATAGTCCATTTAATTAAATGCATCAGCGTTGTTTTTTACGTAGACTTTTGGTTTTCAAAAAGCTAATTCTAGTTACACAAAATCATGGAAAATATCTTAATGAAATGTTAAATTAATATTTAAAAATTTTCGTAAATTTAAATTGTTAATGGAAAAAACTTTTTAAATTAAAATATTTATTTGTAAAAAAGCTTGTGAATGTTTTATTGACATTAGGGTATAAATTAAAATATTTAGTTAGAAAAAGCTTTTAAAATTAAATTTTACGTAAATTAAAATATTTATTTTGAAAAGGATTTTAAATGAATGTTTTGAAGAAAATGCCAAAATAAAAAATATTTAATAAATCAATGGCTTAGTATAATAAAATTATTATCTACACAAATTTGTAGCAATGATGAGTCAGCATTAATAAAATAATATGATTGATAGCTTAAAAATCTATACATTTTAAATATCATTAACCTTCAATAAATAAATTTAATCTAGAATAAAATTTATTCACCTTTTACTTTGCATTTAACATAAAAATTATTCATTTTATAAATTCAGCTAATTAAATCATACTTATTTTTTTAAAAATTATGTTTCGTTTTTTAATTCCTTTTCGTAATCTTCTTTAGACTGTATTTTTTTATTTTTTTGGCTTCTTTGAGTTTTTTATTCACACGTTCAAATATTTCGCTTGTTTTCTCCGCACTATCCTTGCTGCCCCTTATCTTCTTTTCAATCATCTTCTTCATTTCCTTTCCGTATTCATTACCACGATCTTTCTCATATACATCTATTCTCGCCGCAAGTACGCACTTCGCAGCCACATACCGACTTATTCGTCCCTTCTTGCCTTTAGATCGTTCTAGTTCGTATAACAATCCGTATTTAGGTGTGTCTCTCTTCATCTTGAGACTTCTAAATAATGACTTCTCTGCCCCGAGCAACTGCACAGTCGAAGACGGCAAAAGCGTCAGATTATGCAGACCACCTGCCTTATGAATGATCTTTACGCTCAGTTCATCCCCAAGTATTGCATTTAAATTAGGACTTACACTATCTAACTTCTCGCCCAAATACTTTTCTAAAGTCTTCAATTTCTCTTTTTTTTCAATATAAATCGACTTAGCATCTTCATGTGCTCAATATCTTTCTCAGATAATTCTTTCATCACATCATCTTCTGGATATCCATCTCTCATCTCTGATAAAATATCAATTTCCCCTTTTGTCTCCCCCACACTGTTTTGTCTGACAATACCGTCAATCTCTTTTCTATAATCGTTTCGGTATCCAGGCAGCATAGATCTTACCATTTTTTCCATTTTTTCAGACAGCATCGCTATTTCATTCCTCAACTGTTCGCACTCACCACCAACAATTATTACTAGATTATCATCTTTACCCATATCGTACTTAATAACTCTTCGTGAAAATCTATGTGCCGCACCAATCCGAGATTTCGCGTCGATTTCTGTCTTCACCAACCGACTTATATTATTTCGTATTCCACGCATTATATTCGGGCTGCTTCTTGTCTCAATGCCATTATCATTCATTAACTTAGCCAACGACTTGTCGCAATGAAGAACAGTTACACCATTCAATTTCAAAAAATTGATTATTTTCTCGTGTTGATCAGCATCCGTCATTTCCATATAATTCACACATTCCTCGGTGTTATTAAAAACCATTTCAGATACGTGCACAACAACTTCCTTCAGTTCGCTGTAATTGCAATATGATTCAACAGTTATTCCCTCAAAGAACTTCAGTCTAAATAGTTCAATACCATTTGTGTGTTCAAAAAGTATATGTTCCATAGGGATTTTGACATAAAATTTTTATTAAAAAAATATATAAATTGGTTACTATAATTACAGCAGCTGTATAATTTTCAAATAAGTAGAATAAAACTAATTAGTTTAAATATTATAAAATTAGACAATATTTTGTTCCGCTTATGTAGTTTAATTTATGATTTGTGTTATATATGAAATTATTTTTTTATGTTTCATAAACTCAATCATTATAATTTGTATTTAAATGAATCAAATATCATTTGATATTATATATGATAATAATTTAAAAATATATTAATAAAATGACTCATGGAACTTTGAAAAATCATAAATTTGTTATTTATCAAATTAATATTATGTTTATATAAAATATTTTACACCGCTAATGTTATAAAACGAAGCGCATCAAGCTGTGAATGATTATTTCGAAAGAAAGAAACAAAAATTATCTCCATAAATAAATAATACTGCTAATATTTGTAATCTATCAAATTTGGTTTTTAAATTGGGTTTTAAATTTTTTGAATAAAAATACCTTTGAGTCAGAAAAGGATTTCTAAGAACATAATCTCAAACAACTATGTTTAAAAATGTTCACATTTAATAAAATTTTATCTATTATATGCTTTTGGCAAGCAAAAATGAATGAAAAGTGTTATGAAAATTGGTTTATCAAAAATGCTATTTTAAAACACTTGTTTATACTAAACACAATGTAAAAATGGTGTTTTTAATTTAAAAGACTATTTCTATTATACTTCAATAGGCGTGTAATATTAAAAATAACACATTTTTTTTTCAAAAAAAGTATTCAGTTTATATATATATTTAATTTGTTTAAGAGACCTATGAGGGTCTCATCTTTACAAATAGGAAATACCGGACTTTTGATATGGAAACACCCAATCAAATGCTTGTTTTACTCACTAAAAGCGTAAAATGAAACGTATCAAACTGTGAATGGTTATTTTGAAAAAGAGAAAAAAAATTAGCTTTGTAAATAAATTTAATTTATTTGATTTAGACCAAAATATATTTTTAGCAATCGCATTGCATCGAGTAGGAAATTTATAAACTTGAGGATTTTTTCAAGCCTCGTAACATAGTAAAACGAAAAAATAAAAACCATAATACTATTGTTGTATGTAAAGTATGTGAATGTTTATCAACATTTGGAATATAAATATAATAATATATATAACAGTAACTATAAAAAATAAACGAATAATTATTGTTTTCATTAAACTAGTCAAAACAGTTTGAAGTTATTATTTTTACAAATGCTATATATGTCAGCAAATAAATATTTTTTCGTATTTGAAAAATATAAATGTCAATTAATATGTTGAATGTATTTATTATATTAATAATTAGTGTGTTAAATGTATTCATTATTAAAAATAAAGGTTTTATGTTTACAAAATATACAATTTTGTATTGCTAAATTGGCGTATAGATATGTATAATAAAATTAATCTTCAATTTTTGTTAATAATTTCTGATAATTAAAGTAACTTTATAAATATAATAAAATATTCATCGAAAATATATGTTTTAAATTAACGTATACAAAATGCTAAAAAATCAAAAACTTTTTTTAAAATCATTTTTTTGTATTTATCAGCTTGATTTAAGTTATTATGATAAAAAAATAAATTAAATGAACTATTTGTTTGGCAACTTAAATTATTTATTTGAAATTAATAAATCAAAAATAATTATGTTTCAACCATCAGACTTATACTATTACTATCTCTAAGTGGTCTGCAAAACATTTTATTTTTTATTGGCAAAAAAATTAATGACAATATATAATTTTTTTATTGAAATTTTTGTAATTATATTTACAGTGTTTTTTGTAACTACTACTTATTATTATTATTTGTTATATATGATTGACGTAATTTAGCGTAAACGTCATATTTTTTTTCATAGAAAATATTCAAAAGGAAAAGAACCAAGTCTACAAAATTATTTAACAATTAATTAATCTAATAATTACATAACAATTAATTATCTGAAACATTTAAAACCAATGTTTAATCTAAAAAGATAAATATACATTTTAACCTGAAAACCTTAAGAAGTAAGAAACTAGATCATCAATAAATTATTTATTAAAAATATATTCACGAACGTTATACTTTACGGACGTCTATCCCTGAAGTACGACAATGATAATAATTTATACCCCAATGGCAATAAACGTTTGCATAATTAACTGTTTGTAACAAATTTTATTTATCACCTAATTTGTTTCAAAAACAATTGTGAAAAAACAATAATACAAATTATTATAATACTACAAATATCCAAAGTTCAATCATTTGTAAATATAATTTTTGCCATATAAATATTAAACAAAAATAGCTGTTATTTCCATATTATTAAAGTTTATATTATTTATTTGTTTAAAAAATATTTATCCCATGGAAATGCAAGAAAAGTCTGTGGATCCGACCAGAACATTATTAATAATCGGATTTAAAAACGCTGAGGAGTATATCGATTATGCAAAAAATAAATTACCATTAAATCAAATTCTAGAGTATTATACTGTTCTTAGAACAAATTTTTTATTTGTATTTTTTCATGACTTGAGAGATGCGATAAAATTTTATAAAGAGTTTAATGAACCCCGGTTAACTATACGATACACAATATCAAAGTATGAAATATCCAGAAAAGCTGAAGAATGCAGCGAAAACAATTTTCAAGGTTCCATAAATTTTTTTTTCAAAGGCATTACTGGAAATGTCAACGATAGTCAGATAACAAGTCTTTTGAAAGTACATGGAGATATCAGAGAGATAAGAAACAGTAAACCAAATCAGAAAACAATTGTGTTCTATGATATACGTGATGCGAAAAATGCATTCAAACGTTTGAATGATTCTAAATATGAAGATGGAGTGATAAAATGCCGATGGGTATGGGATTTATCGGTATATCAAAGAAGTGAATATTTGGCAAAAACAGACGAGTTGTTGAAAACTATTGGTGGATTATCTAGAGAAACCAAAGGAGAACAATCGGCAAAAAGGATAAAAATAGAAAAAAAATCTGCAATAAAAATGTTTTAATAAATTTATTTGACAGGTTTATAATAGAAAATTTGGGACTTATTGAAAAAAAATTTAAAAATCAAGATTGAAAATTTAATTGGATTCTTTTCCAAAATGTTAAATTAAATATTCATTAGAATTTATGGGGTTTTTAAGGTATTTATCAATATAACATTTATTTCATTAATAAATGCATACGTATTTAATTTATTTTTTGCTGTGTTTCAAATCAGAAAAAAACTAAATTAAATAAAAACTTTTAAAAATTATTTTTTACACCAATTACTCGGTACTTTACGATATTGGAATAATATTTTTAGATCGTGGTAACTGCCATTATCATGTATTAATAAGCTTTGATTGCTAAAATTAAATATACACATATTTTTTTAGAAAGTTATTTTTTATAAAAAAAGCTTTTTAGCAATATTATTCAGTCATGTGAGAC
>JAWNMW010000076.1:0-26502 GCA_035043565.1 Drosophila robusta
ATAATATAAATTATTATTATAAATGACATTTAATACAACACTAAAATGAATTGTAACTATATTCCACAAGAAATACATGAACAATATTGGGATAACTGATATAGTGCAAGCGTACATCTACTCAATGATGTTTAAGAAGTTGTTTTAAAGTATTTTTTTGACTATCGTCGAGGTAAAGAAAGCGAAAAAAGCCAAGTGGTGCTTAAAGAAACATCTACGGCAGATACGACGAGGAACTTTACAGTAATTAACTTGGCATTAGTTTGATATTCTAAACAACAAACAAAAACAAATATTAACCTTCAATAAATAAATTAATTAATTAATTAATTAATCACTAAATATTATGGCTCTAATAACTCTACATTACTTAAAGCAGTAGTATCTTTATACCATTTTACAATATATATTTTTCATTACATACATTATATATCAAAATAATTTATATTTGATTACTTACTATAATTTAGCTTTTTCACTAACTTAATTAGTTTTCTACATTAACTCGTTTTTTACTTAACTTACTTAGTACACTTGTTTCAAAATAATTTATTATGGTTTTAATAAAATTTTAAACTATAATAACATGTAATATATGGTAATATTTAATACTCATAAATATTATATATGGTAATACTTCATACTCATAATTTTGATAAAACATAACATTTACTAATCTAAAAACTTTAACAATCACATATGTGTTACTTACATACTAATTACACTATAGCAATCATCCTGCTACCGTTCAAAACATTTTCTGTGTATTTATTTTATTTCTATAATTACTTTTCTTGTTTTATTTATTTTTTTCTTTATTTTACTTATATAAAAAATTATTATATTATTTATTACTTTATATAAATGCCTTGTTTTCTGTGTAAACAACAATATTCATGATGTACGACATACTATATTTTTATTTGTTACAACTTTTTTTATTGTTTGTATCTTGTCTAAATAAACTAACTAACTTAATTTTGTACTATATACATATCTGCATATTAGTATTACTTCATTATAAAAGAAATATACACGTTTTGTACTTTATAGTTATTTAATTTTTGTTTATAATAATTTCACCTTGTATTGTACGGAACTAAATAATATTATGTTACATATAAATTGCTAAACTATTCTTAAAAACCAACGAAATCATTTACTGCAACCGGTGCTATCACAATAGACAACAATTTCTTATCAATTGCCAAATGTATTTTCTGTTTATTACATATTAACTCTTAAATAATGTCTGCGCACATTATTGTATAAACTTTACCATTTACCTGTTAGTTACTTTGTCGATAATCAACTACTCTTACTCAGTATGTGTCACCTGTATAATTACATGTTTCTAAAAAATATTTACTTAATAACAATGCAGTGAACTTATTGCTTTAAAATAACAATTATCGTTTTTGCAATATTCATCACACTTAACACATATACAATCATTTTCATTATGCTTAATTAAAGCACAATATGTTATATTTAACTAACTATTTTAAAAAAACTTCCATACTTAATATCTTAACTAACGTATTTCATACACTTGTTTTCATTTTTATCAACTTCAAATAGTTTCTGTTTCTATACTAACTTATACATACTATAGTTATATATATAATCAATTGTTACTACTCATAATAATTACACAATTTGTAAATTTGCTTTTAATATATTTTTATAGTAAATTTCAAAATATAAACTACATTCACTACAAAATAATATCAATTGTTACGTTTTCAAAAATTGAGAATATAAACTATTATTATATAAAACATTAATCATTTTTACAAATAAATTAAATCTCCTGTATATTTCATATTTAGTTTATTTACAACTAACTTAATTATATAACATCGCATATCATAGGTTTTTAATTAACTTTAACTGAAGAAAATGACCGTTAATTATATAAGGTCACAAAATGATAATATGATCGTGGCAAACGTCTCGCCCATAAAACAAATGATTTGATGTCCAAATTAAATTAAGCTGAACAATAAACCTAACTCGTTAAGCAACTCTAAAATGTAAAAATTGAAACTATAAGTCAGAAAACGATTATCATCTGACGTAACCCTAGCGGTCCTACCTACGCCTAATTCTTTTATTATAAAAAATAATTTTCAAAATCATTCCTCCCCAATATATGAATAACGCTGCAAAAGACACAAAACTTACTATGAGGGACTCACCTTTGTAAAGAAGAGAGACCAGACTTCTGATGTTGAAACAACACAAGAAACCGTAGAAAGCCTTACTGATCACGAGCGTAAAACGAAACGCATCAAGCTGGAAATGATTATTTTGAAAGAAAGAAACAAAAATTAGCTCCTGCAGTATCCCGTCTTTGGACTGACGCTGTAGTTTAACTAGTTTAAGTAGACGTTTTGATACCGGTGGTTTTTTCTGTTATTCATATTCCCTTTCTAGGTTTGTGAAGGTTTTATTTATAGTTTCAGCGATCAGTAAACTCTAACTGTTTGAGAAAGTAATCAATAAAGTGTTATTCTTGATTCAGTCTATTAGGTGTCAGAACATGCTATTGGATAGCCTTTAAAGAGGAATGTCGAAACCTGACACAAAGTGTCAGTCTACTACAGCTCCATAAATAAATTTAATTTGAAGATTAATATTTGATTTTGGTTGTTATTTAGAATATCAGGCTGATGCCAAGCCCCTTGTCGTATCTGCCGTGGATATTTCTTTAGGCAGCCCTTCTTCGCTTCCTTTACCTTGACGATAATCAAAAGAGTTACTTTTGAGCGTCTTCTTAAGCGCCATTGACTTGATGTACGCTTCCACTCTATATTTTATCCCGATATTGTTCCTGCACTTCCTGTGGAATCTAGTTACAATTCCTTTCCGAGTCATAAATAAGAAATTATTGTGACTTTATACCTATATTTGCAACCAAGCTTATTAGCAAGACATTGTAGTTTTTTCAAATTAAAAACTCTTTCCGCATTGTGTACCTCGGGATACCCCTAAAAGGCTTCTCTTTTGTTCATGTAGAAGTATAAATAAATGCTTTTGACTAACCGTAGCCTGGTGTTGTTTATGGTAATAACTTGTGTATAACAATTTATTGCTGACACAATATTTATGTAAGATTTAACAAATGAAGTTTTCAGAACAGATCATTTTCAGAAACAAGTTTTAGATGAAATTTAATAATTAAATTTTCTAGGAAAAATTATACACGTAGACAGCCATGATTACATTAATTATCATTATTCATTTATTTCAATACTAATCCTGTATCCCGATTCTGGACGGGTGTGATTGATAATATACTTTAAATGAAAATTCTAATGGATCGCGTGTGACGCTTTGACCGTTGTATCATTCCCTTTGCCTGTTTGGGTGCCCAAGATCCTATTTATAGTTCTACAGGTCAGTAATATGTAAATGTTTGATCAAAACTGATCATGAAAATATTACCTTAGAATATGTTTTTAGGGGTCAAAACGGGTTAAGAGATAACCCCTAAAAAGGAATATTGAGACTAGAGGCAAGATGTTAGTCTACGACAACGAATAAATATTTATTATATGAAATTGCACATTTAATTTAATACTATTTGTCATTTTAAAAGAACAAAATATTTTTTAAATTAATACTTAATACGTATTTAATAAACTTTTTTTGCATATTAACTTGTTTGAGATTTAACATTACCGTGGAGTTTGGATATTTTAATTTACATAAATATGCATCATATAAAGTTGCGCATTGTTTTTAAATACAATATCCAGTTGTACAGGAAAAGCATCTTTTTAAATTAATACTATTTCTGATTAAAAAACACTTTTTTTACATATAAAGTACTATGAGATATAACATTATTATTGCTGTTTAATTGTTTTATTACAATCATATATATGTTCTATAAAGTTAGTTATTTCTACAAAGACAATATCTTATGTTTTGATGTAAAAAATATTTTTTTAACGTATGGTTTATTTCTGATGCTTTTATTTATTGTATTAAATACTTTAAGATTTTTAGAATTAGTGTAATATATTAATTCAATATTAATAAATATGTATTCGATAAAGTAAAACATAAAATTAAATTTTTTTGAATTTTTTTATTTTTATTTCAAGCATACTGAGTAATTCGATACATAATATTTTAATGGTCTTATTAATTACAAAACAAATAAATATAATTAGATATAGTTGCAAAATTATTTTCAATACAACACTTATGTTTCAATAAATTATTTTTTTATTACATTTTACCAAGATGCAATGAGTAGCATTTTATCAAAAAAAATTGTAAAATCTTATATAATACATATACATTCGTGTTATTATAATGCTTTCATTATCTTTATAGTAAAAACTATTATAGTGTACTAAATTTTGCAGCAAACTTTTCCATTAGAGTTTTCTGATAAACTGGAATAAACCATTATTAAAATTTTTTGAACACACTGTGCTTCTAATCCCAAAAAAGAGGATATCGCACTTCTTTAAATGGTGTTCATACAAAAAAGGTAAAATACATGAATCAAAGAACTCATTTATGATGTTAGCTTAAGAATCCATTAGTGTTGAATGTCACAGCAAAGAATTCTAAAATACTATTTTACCTACAAATTCTATCTCTTATAACTTTATCAACTTCTTGGAAATTTTTTCATTTTTTAATATCTATACAGATACTTATTACTTTATATTTCGTCTCTGAAAACTCAACATATTTTAAAACAACAGTTTCTTTAGACCACTCACAACATCTATTTATCTAATCTACTTTTCATTTTTCGCACTACCTTTCCAAATAATCTCATTCGATTATCAGCTATATTTTTTACTTAACTGACAGTCCACTCGTCTTAACATGATTTGATATGTTTACAATAAAATTTTTTATAGAATATGTATTTCATATAATACTTATAAATTCATAAATTCCTCGGTATAGAATCATTACAGATTATATATGTTTTAAATAGCGCTGTTTATTTTATCAACACAATGTTAAATTGGTTACTTTAAATAATATTTGCTTCCAAGCTAGTAATTAAAACATAATTTTAAATTTACTATATTATAAATAGTTGCTGTCATAAATTGTTCCATTTAAAATATTAAAAATTAATTTTATATATATACTATATATTGAACTCTGACAGCACTAAAAATTTTTATTTTTAAAACATATTAAAATAACTAATTTGTTAGTTTCTAATGGGTTTATAATTGTAAACGTTATAAATTCTCATAATCAACTATAATAACTACATATTTATTCTATGAATACAACACTACAGCTCTATATTTGTTAATAATTAACCAAATTTCAAACTTTTTGGTTATATACATGCTTTGTAAAACAGAGATTAGAATATACTAATTTTAAAACAATAACAATTACACATATGTTACTTGTATATAAATTACATCATATCAATCGTAATACGACCGTTCAAAGCATAATCTACGTATGTTTTTTTCTTAAAATTACTACTTCTTCTCTCAATCTAGAATTTAGATTTATTCAGCATATAAAAAATTAAAAAAATTTTACCATTATTTTTTTATTATTTTATACAAATGCCTTGTTTCTTTTATTGTTAAGCAAAAATATTCACAGTATACGATGTAGTATTTAGTTTTATGTTACTATTGTTTTAAATATTTTTATCCAAACCAAATAAACTGTATTATTACGCTTGCAAATATACACATATCAATATCTTTGTCTTAGTATATTCTTAAAAAATTGTAGACATTTCTTTCCTTTATTATCAATCTATTTTTTATTCAAAATAATTCCACCTTGTGTTTTACTACTGTTACAACTATATATTTATTTAATTTTAAATGATTTAACTTATAAGTAATAAATCATATTCATAACTTCTAAACTATTACATTTTATTTAATGTTATATAACAATCACAATAAATAAACTATTGTCAAAAATTACTAAATTCAATCACTGCAACCGTCGATATCACATTCTATAACTAAATACAATTTATGTTTATTAGATAGAAATATATTATCAGTCATAAATAATATCAGTGTAATTTAGATTGACGTATTAACTTCATCTTTTACATTCCATTTGCTTTGTCCATTCGACTCTCTTAGACAGCTATGTGTCACCTTGTATAATTTAAGGTCACAGAAAATATTTAATTAATAACAATGCTCAACATACATTATTTACCACATTCGGACCATTTTAATAATACTTAATTTATAAAGTCAAATGTTTTTAGTTAACTTTGCTTGACTTATCATCATATTCATGCTTAACTAACTAACAACTTATTTCATACACTTGTTTTTTATACTAACTAATTTATATTTGTTATACTATATATTCAACTAACAAACAAACTAATTATACCAACTTAATACACAACCAAACAATATTTTAAATTACACATGCGTTTAATAATGTTTTACATACTAAATTTAAAGCATATACTACTATTCATTACAAAATGATATTGATTGTAAATGTTCATTAACATTAAAAATATAATTTATTTTATTATCATATATAAATTCAATCAATTTTTTCACTAATTAAATTAAATTTTTTTATATTACATATTTTATTCGAGTTATAAACTAAGATTATATATCAACGATTTTAAGACTGTAATAAATATATTGTGTATTTATTTTAATATTAATTTTAAAATAACTAGATATTATATATCATTGACTTTAGACTGTAATCGAAATATTGTTCATTCATTCGAATATCAATTTCAAAATAATACGTCATGTTAAAAATAATAACAGCAGATTTTTAAATAAAACATATTTTTAACATTTTAGCGTGCAACAATTAACTATTTTTACTGATATTTTATATGTTTTTAACATTTTTAGTTTACTACTAATTGCTATTATATGAATAGTTATTTTTTAACAATTATGTAAAACTACTTGATTATATTTCATCACAAACACCAATTATCATTTAGGCACGATAACTAAAACAAACAAATTAAAATCATTAACAATTTAGCATTTAGACGCAATAATTAAAAAAATCGTACATTATTAACTATTTATCATTTAGACACAATAATTAAAACTAACAAATCAAGATCATTAGTTATTTATTTCCCTAAATAATTTGGTCAAATTAAATACTTGCCGAAGTTAACACCTTTAATTTATTATTTTTAACAATTATATGCATTATGGTACATATCTATATTTTAAAATACATATAATCGCACCAAATAATTTTTGTAGAACCTGATCATATAAAAACCAGTTTGCCATTACGAATAGTCAAGATTTATAATACAACTGCATTTAAACATACACTCTAATTCTCTAATATGATATGTATACTCAATATAATTAACGTTTATATAAATTTTAAAACCAACACTGCTATCGTAATATTATTTAAAAACATACTATATGACTCAACCATATACGACTTTGCATTTATAGTATTCAAATGTTTTATTTAAATAATATATATTAATACTCTCAGAATGATTTGATTTATATTAATACGACCAATAACTTATCCCTCACTCAAGTCATTATTATACTTAATAACTGAAATCTGATTTATAAATGACTTAAAAATACGCTTTTAAATATAAAACTATATAATCACATCATACGGTGAGATGTTCAATCAATACTCGATAAAACGTTATTTGTAATTATATAAATCTCTACGTGGTGAATATGAACACTAAAAAAAGATTAATATAAACCAAATTAGCTTTTTGTAGAAGGTGTTTACTTATTCGGAATAATTAAATTCTACTAAGGTATGATAAGTGAGTCTCCGCATTTAGAAAACATCATTGTGGCGGACTGGGTAGTTAGTTAAAGTGATGTTTCAAGCATTTTAAATTTAATTTTTTACAACAAATCTTAAATTAAAAATATATAATACATTCTTTATCAAGCTGTAAACTTTTAATTTGAAAGAAAATAGTAAAAAATAGCTCCATAAATAAATTTAATACATTGTGTTATATATGACAATAATTTATACCCTTAATGTCAATAAAACATCCATACATCGTTTAGATTTTGAAAAAAGAGGAAAAATTATTTAACTAGTTACAACTTTCAGTTCAAAAATTTTAAAACGATTTATATGACAATTGTATATTTCACATAAGCATTTATTTTAACTTTATGTTTTTTTGTGAAATTACTTAGAAGCAATATTAAAAAATATGTTGTACAATTTTAATTCCAATGAACTGTAAAATTGTTATTTTCAAAATTTAAAGGATTGTTTCAGATTAAAAACATATTAATAATATCATAAAATTTTCAGTCTGATACTCCAAATAGCAACCAAAAAAAATATTGACCTTCAATAAATTATTTATATATCACAAAAAATTAAAAAACATTTAATTGGTTGTAGTCTTGTTTTAAAAGAATCTTTTCTGACATCAGGATATTTATTTAATAATTTTTTAAATCTAATAAATTATATAAATTTAATAAATTATAAATCTATGATTCTTCAAAGTTCCATAAAATTATGGAACGACATGTATAATTTAGTTTCAAATATCTAATAATTACTTTGTTTGATTCTGAGTTATTGTAAAGTGTTTTATGAAATAATAAATCAAAAAATCACAATAATATAAACTTATTTAATATACGCAATCAATAATGTTTTAAATATATTGAATGAAAATAATAAATTACTGTCATTTTTGAACATTAAATCCATCAAATATTCAATATATAACATAGATTAAACGTCTTTAGTAAAATTATACAACAAAAAAGAATAAATAATTTTGCAAAAAAAATACTTTCCGAAACAATTTATTTATTTCAGCAATTCAAAATGGCTCTATATCCTGTAACGCTGTGAAAAAAGCACAATAATCCACTCAACAATGTGCATTAATAAGTAAGCTGTAAAATAAAACATAATACTGTCCCTGCGGCCCAGAATACTAACAATCCATGATTATCCTTTGTATTGATAACTTTCCATGTTACTGAATCTTCTGTCAGTTTTTCTAAAAATCTATGATATTTTTCGTAAATATAATATTCCGAAGTTAATCCATAATAGATAGAAAATATGTAAAGCATTCCGTAAAAAACGAAAAATAATACAAATACATAATCTAGTACTTTTTTAAATATCTTGTAAAAAAGAAGCAATAAAATACAAAACACAATAAGTCTTAGCCACTCGTGTGATATAAAGTTCATTAGTATGTTGTCCATAAAAGTATAAATAAAAGCTCCAATGGCGATAAATCCAAAGAATTGTAATAAATTCGTTATTATGATCGCTGCATAAAAAATCAATATAGACAAAATCAATATAATTTGTTTTCTATCAATTTTGTCTAGTTTGAATTTCTTTATTAAAACAATAAAAGTATCTGATCTTTCATCAATTTTGTATACATATGGCAAAATCAAAGAAATAATGAACATTGCAACAAGCGCTACTTTTAATATCGAGACACATTTTTTAGAAAGCAATACCATTATTAATCCTGTCAAGGCGAGAACTATCATAGTTATTATTGTCGGTTGATAAATCATTTCTAATTTTAAATGTTTGTTAAATATATCATTTCGTAGTGTTTTCAAAAAGAAAATGACGGATTGTATCAGATTGTTCTTATATGACACAAATATGTTTCTGTTGAATATAGTTGTTAATAAATCAAACTCCATACCCATCCATTAGATATTTTTTTTAATAAATTATATTTTTTTTATCATTGGTTCATGAAAATTTATGTTATTGATTTAAAATTTTGAGATATTTTTTTTCGCGGGAAAAAACGATTAATAAAATATAATACATTATATTTAGAAATGTTTTATAACCAAATGTTAATAAATATTAATATGATACTTGTATGTAAAAAATAAAAAATCTTAATATATTTTTTCAAAATTACTCTTTTAAAAAAAACCAAATTTTCTTTAATACAAAACAGTAATTAACTAAAATTTAATAAAAAATATTAATTTTACTTTATTTTTTTATTTTATATTAAATAAAAAAATTAAACATAAATTGTTCAATTTAATTTAATATAAATTAAAATACAATTATTTATATTTTCTAAATGGTTGATTTGAAAAAAAAATAAAAATAAAAATTAGCTTCATAAATAAAATTCTTATTCTTTTAATTATTTGTTTAAAATTCATAATGTACTGTTATTTTTGACCATTAAATGGAAATATTTGCATATATAACATCATAATATTTTAATTAATTAATTTTATTTAAGAAACTAATTTTATTTTTTTTCGTTTTTTTTAAAATAATTATTCAAAGCTTGTTGCGCTTTGTTTTACACATAATATTCAAAATGTTCATATTGAAATAGTCAGAATCACAAAGCTGCAATCACTGATTTTTCAACCATCTCTACTTTATCTGATTTATTGAAATTACTTTTTTTTATTTTTGGCAATAATTTTAAAAAATACAAAATGTGATGTTTTTTAATTAAATTTTAAGAAGTTTAATAACAACTTAGATAAATAATTTATTTTTTAAAAAAACACTAAAAGTCTATTATTAAAAATCAATTGTTATTTTTATTCTAAGTTATACACTGTATTTTGCGCTTATATAATTTTAAAAACTTAATAAATAAAATATTTAATACACTTTTATAATTTAAAATCAAAGACAAAGCTCAAGCCGTAGATATATTGGGCTTATTTTGCAAAGTAAATATTAGAGAAAAAAGAATACCATCAACGCATTTAATTACATTGACTGATTTGAGCTTGCAAAAAAAACTGGTACCGCATTGTGCGTTAAATCTTAGGATTTAATTATTATTATAAATGTTTTATCATTTTACAAAATGTTAATATAAATTAATTATTTTTGTCAAAACAGTGTTAAGTAAGGTTTAATATTTAATATTTATTGGTTCGGTTAATTAGGATAGGGTTCGATATTACAATAATTTGATTTTTGATCATCTTATGATGTGTAAAATTTGTGTTTTTATAAATTGCACAATTGTGTACAATTTTTCGTAATAAAAATAAAAAAATTTTTAAAAAAATTTTAAACTTTAATTTTAAAATACAGTTATCGTGTATTTTAGTCTTAGAATTATAAAGAAATCAAATTATCAAAGCATATAATCGGTAAAAAATTGGTTCGTTTAAAAAAACATTCTGTATTTCATGACTGAATATCAAAATAACAATATTTATTTTCTATTTGTGAAAAAAAATATTAAAAAAACATTCAATAAATTAAATACTGTCATTTTTACATTTAAGCGATCAAATTATAGATACAAAATCATTCAATAAATTAAAAACTGTATTTTACAATGAGCTAACAATAAACAATGTTATTTTGAATATATTTCATTAAATAAAAAAATTTAACAAAATAAAATTATTAGAAAGAACAAATTTGTAACATTTACAATTTAAGAAATTAGAAATAAAATAAAAAATAAAAGTTTTCGATTGGCTAAACAACTTAATTAAAAACATAGTGACTTTTGATAAATTAACATGATATAATTATATTTTTAATTGGTTATACAAGCTGAGCAAAGAGACAGATTGTTTCTAATAATTGCACATAACATCTATCAAAAATAAACAATAAAAAACGGCTGCAATTAATTTACAAGTTTGTACTTACAAATAAAATCAAATTTTGTATGTGTTTTACAAGTTTATAAAATACGTTTTTTAAAAAATTTGCAAAATACTGTCATTTCTGAACATAAGAGCATCAAATGTTTCCATATATATCACAGAATATCAAAAAAAATAGTTTATTATAAAAACAGTTAAAAATCAATGCTTAGACCTGTTACTCGTCCTCTACAGTGTAAAAGTGATGCTTTCTAAACCCTGAAAATTATTCCTTCATATTTTATTATTGTTTCATGTTATATATGGTAATATTTATACATTTAGTGTTCAGAAGTTACAGTATTTTATTTTTTTGTGGCAACGAAGGGAAATCCTCATGGGCATACCTTATTGGTCTTTAATTAGTGTATAAATTTTCTTCAAACACTAATATTTTAATAATCTTATCCCGCCACATAGAGGCTTTATAAACTTACTACTAACCGCCTAACAAATCTTGATCCGCACTATGGGTGGTAATTGCACAATTTATAAAAATTTTAAAAACTAGCAAAAAAATTTTTATATATGATATAAATTATACCATTGAGTTAATAAACATTCATATAAATGATTTAAATAAAACTTGCTGCTTTAAAACTTAATGCAACCAGTTAGTAAGCATTATTTTACAAGACTTAAAACTCAAATTCGGTAAGATTTTAACGTTTAATGTGAATGCTGTATTAAATGAAATAACAATATTCTGAGGCTTATTATATTAATAGTGTTTGCGTATTCTAACACTTTAAACAAGTTATATAATAAATGTTATGACGTACTTTAATATCAGAATTTTATAAAAAAACATTTTAATTAAATTTAATTTGTTTTAAAAATTAATTATTATATTTAAGAAAGTTTTTTGACTCAATTCCAATTTATTTATTTATGAATATACTTTCACTAGTTTTTTTAAAAATAACTATTTACAGCTTGATGTGTTTTGTTTTACGCTTGTAGTGACTTAATTTCTATAATATTATTCTAATTTGTAAAATAATGATTAGTGTTATTTTAATTTTTTTGAAACCATGTAAAAATAGCCAATGTTCACAATTGGAAATTAACAGTGTTTATTATACTATAGAGCAACCAATTTGTATTTTACAGAATAATGATTTAAAATTTTATGGGATCATTGTTGCAAATTATAAATAAACGCTTTTCTTTAAAGATAATATTTTATTTATAATTTGCAACAATAAATAATCTGATATTAATCCCATTTCGCCACATATGAACTTTGTAAATTTAATAGTAACATTTATTAAGTTATGTTCAACAGCTTGTAGCATGTAAATTTAATAGCAACACTTACTTTTTAGCATGGTGAGTATTCAAAGTTCCAATTGGTTTTTTAGTTATCAGTTTTTTTGTAACTATTTTATCACAATTGTCGTTTTTTTACACATCGGGTATAAAATGTTATCATATAACAACTATGATATTTTGGATTTAACTAAACACGTCAACTGGTGCATAACATAAAATTTTAGTTTAAGTTTTTAACATTGTAAGAAATAAGTACAGTTTTTGTGCGTTCTATGTTATTTACTTTTATAAATCATATTGTATTATTTGATATTTAATAAATTGTATTATTTTGCTATTTTCAATTTTCATTATAAATGAAATGATCTACGCTAAAATTTGAGTAATATTGTAGCATAAATGTATATTGGTTGCTATAGGTTTTGAAATACTGTTTTACTGGCTTACGTATTTAACTCCAAGTGCGTTTTGTAAAATATTGATATAATAGAAAAATAAGTTTGAAAAATAAAAAAAAACGAAAAATCTTAATTAAAATTCAAAATAAATAAACAAAGTTATTTAAATGTGTATCAAATAATTAAACTCAATAATCAGCATGCAGATAAATACAGCTTGAATTAAAATGTTTTAAAATCAGAAATCTATTAGACTCAAGTGTTATCATATAGATAAATATATTATTTTAAATCGTAAAATGTAACTTTGGTTTTTATTTTCAGGTAACTTAACAGAGAAGTAAATTTCGAAACAAACCAATTGATAAAAATGCTATAATAAATTTAAACTAAGTATTTATGTACGTTTGTTTGTTGTTAAGAAGTTTTAAATAATACACAAAGAAAATATTTATCACTAAAAATAATACAATATCCATTGATAAATTGCCCTTTATGTTTGATGTGATAATAATCTATCATTTTAATCAGAATTCATTTTGCCGATTTTTCAATATGAAGTTTGGTGGATTTGATCTTAATTTGCATTTTCAATGCAGAAATAAATCGTTACTTCGCATTCCTCCTAATATTTATTCGGCGCGAGTAAACAATAAGTATATTTTTGATACTTGCAAGTTTCATCTTGCGGTAGATAAAGAAGAAGAGAATTTTGAAATATACATAGAGCATTTAAAAAAGTATTTATTGAGATATTTGAGTATAGAAAAAGCTAAATGTGAATCATTTCTGGATTATGCACGATATTATTGTGTAATAGGAGATATTTATGAGTTTAATATGGTAATATCGAAGATTGCACAAACACCAGAAGGCAGAATGCTGCGGTTTTATTGCGATAATATGAACAGAAATACTGAAAAAGATATTTATATAAATTATAAATTGCTGAATATCCATTGTAAAACAAACAGTCGAGGAATTAAACGCAACGATAGTCCAAACAATAGTTTAAATCAAGTAGAAGACAATTTAAGCCAAGTAGAAGACAATTGCAACATAAAAAAAGATGGTTTAAAAATAGAAGAAATATTAAAATGCAATGAGAGAAAAAATGAGTTTAGAAATGATAGTTCAGAAAATCAATTAAAAAAAACTTTTTGTAATAAAAAATATAAGGAATTTATGAGCATTGCAGAGAATTTAGATGAATACACAAGAGTTTTGTTTCTTCTTAAATTTCTGAATCAAATCGACACGAATAAATTTATGGAGATAATAAACATTTTCAAGATAGAAAATGAGGAATTTCACATATTTACGTTGTTAAAAATGAGTGAATATTTAATTAAAACAAAGCAGTATAAAGTATCAGTACTTTTTATAATAAGTTGTGCTGTTAAAATAAATAAAGGGCAAGATAGGCTTTTAAAAAGTGAGTTGGTCAGACTGGCATTAAATTTGACTGAGACCAGAGAATGGAATAGAAAAATAATACAAATTATTAAAGAAATACAAGAATCAGAAAAATTCGAATATGGTAAAATTTTCACAAAAATAAAATTGGAGAAAAACACGAAAAAAATGGTTGTGAAAAAAGATTGTTTCTGTGAGCAAATGGAAAATACAAATCGTGATGATCAAAAAGACAATTCTTGTATAATCGACGAGCAATCGGATTTTCAAATAATTTCAGGGAATAAAATATATGAATTGAACATATTAATTAATGAACTCAAAAAATACGTAAGTGATTCGATTATAATTGTTAATAAATACAGGAAATTCATAGACGGAGTTGTTATAAACAACATGTATGTGCCGGTGCAGTCTAACGAATATAAAAATAAAATAAATGTCGAATTTTTAGCAAAAAACATTCAGTATTTCGATAAATACGACAAAACCGAGAGACAATCATATAGAAGCAACAAAATTCTGATAGAACAAATAATTATGGGTGATGGCAGAAATATAAAAATAAACGAAGTGTTTACAAGAATAGACAGAAACAATCAGATACAACTTACATCTGTGACTAATTTATTCAAAAATTACAAATACACGTTTTCAATAAGGGGACACGGAGATGCATTTCGAATTGATGACGCGCGTATAAAAATAAATATTAATAGCAATAAAATTCATTTATTAGTGCCAAAGGAATTACAATCATTTGCAATAAACATCAAACTCACTAATAATATGTACGAAGTAAAGCACTTTCAGATTTATGAAAAATAAAACTATGTAAAAATATTTATTGGTAAGATTAAAAAGTATTTACGACGAATTAGATCAGAACATATTAATTGGTATTTTAGTATTAGAATATGTGTGACATATTAGTTTCCTATGAATTGAGTTAACACAAATATACTTTACATAATTTGCTATCAATCGAGTTAATACAAAACAGACGGTTTGTATCTACGACATGTTTATGATTATGTTAATAAATTAATTTTGTAGAGTTTCAAAATAAACTAATTTGTGATCAAAAAATGAAGTGGCTTAGAAAGACAAATCTTAATTAAAAAATTGTAAATGCTTTTGTATAAATAAATTAAATTAAAAGCATTCTTAATCACATAAATTATTTACATAGTAAACTTAAGGATGTTAGGTAATACAATATGTGAATGTTTATTTACATTTAGGGTATAAATTATTATTATATAAAACACAATATGTTTTTTTCGAATGGAGAAGAAGATAAACAAAAATGACAACAAAAGAATAATGAATAAACAATAAGAATAGATGACAACAAGAGAATTACTGCGAATAATGCTAATAAGTAGTTTATTAATAAAGAATGAAAATTAGTTTGTTAATAAAAACGACTAAAAATCATTTCTTTAGATTAACACTCAGTCCTTTACCATGTAAAAATAATGTTTTATGAACACAAATACTACTCTTATCATATTTTAATGAGATTTGATTATTTGGAATAAATACACATTTTAGATATAAATTTGCTTCAAAAATTACATCCTGAAACGTAGAAGCCCTATAACTTACTACAATTAGCTTATAAATTTGCATCAGAAAATATATTTTTTTAGTATTCAGCCACGTAGAGGCTTTACAAAATTAGCATCAATCTCTTTACAAGTCTCTAGTCCTATTATGCTAAAAAATACGTTAAAAAGTATTTTATGATGAATATGAGAAATCTTAATCGAACACTCGCAGTATGGTGATGGGAACTAATTATAAATACATGTAAATAAAGGGTCTACTGCAGTAACATATTATGTTGAACAAAATTTCAAAATTTGTTTAACGTAAAATTGCTGATTTATTTATTAAAAAGTTAGTTAGTTTACTTCATCTAAAGACTTAATTTGTTTATATGCCTAAAAATTATCATACAATTTAGTCAGTTTATAATACGTTAGTCAGTTTATAATACGTTAGTCAGTTTATAATACGTTAGTCAGTTTATAATACGTTAGTCAGTTTATAATACGTTAGTCAGTTTATAATACGTTAGTCAGTTTATAATACGTTAGTTAGTTTATAATACGTTAGTTAGTTTATAATACGTTAGTTAGTTTATAATACGTTAGTTAGTTTATAATACGTTAGTTAGTTTATAATACGTTAGTTAGTTTATAATACGTTAGTTAGTTTATAATACGTTAGTTAGTTTATAATACGTTAGTTAGTTTATAATACGTTAGTTAGTTTATAATACGTTAGTTAGTTTATAATACGTTAGTTAGTTTATAATACGTTAGTTAGTTTATAATACGTTAGTTAGTTTATAATACGTTAGTTAGTTAGTTAGTTAGTTAGTTAGTTAGTTAGTTAGTTAGTTAGTTAGTTAGTTAGTTAGTTAGTTAGTTAGTTAGTTAGTTAGTTAGTTAGTTAGTTAGTTAGTTAGTTAGTTAGTTAGTTAGTTAGTTAGTTTACTTGCATCTGAAGACTGTTTGCCATGAAAGCATCATTCAATTTATTCATATCAAAAAAATTATCATACAATAATATTAAAAAAAGATTAGAAAAAATCCCAATGAATTTGAAAGAAATCGCGGATAAATGCACGATGATTATAAATTTGCCAGAACAAGAGATCCATCTCGTCTCAGAGCTGTTGAAGGAAAAAGAACTACAGGAAGTAGTATTTTTGTCACTGGCAACTGTGTTTAAGAATATAATACCGTTGTACAAGATAAGAATACATTCTAAAAAAGTAAAAAATGGGCGTGAGGATCTCAAGTTGGAGGGATACGACAAGGAGCTTCTAGAATGCTACAACAAATATGTAAAGATGATATGCGCATCGAAACACGGGAGCAGTTTCCGTGCGGCGTGCGAGCTGTTGAAAAACGTGGATCATTTTAATTTTAATGACCGTGTGGTGGCAAAGGTGCTGAACGGGACATTGGCAAGCAATGATATAGCAGGGTTATGTGTAGAGACGCTAGTGGAGAGAATGCGGGAGGATGTGAACGGGGAGAGTGTATATTTGATATTGAATGGGTGTTTAGACTACAGTTGCAGCAGGGAGATAACGAAGACGATGCTGGAAAGCAAATATCTCAAGAGATGTGTAGAGAGACGAATATCCAAAGAAGAGAAATACGATAAAGAAAGAGAAGAAGAAAAGAAAAGGAATAAAAAAGAAGAAAAGAAGGGGATAATAGCGAGATACAGCAATGGGAAGAAGTTTTTTAAAAAGGGTGAAATTTACGATAAGAAGATCAAGAAAGAGGAAAAAACTCGAATCAAACAACAGGATGTGGTGAAAAAAGAAGAGAATGAAATAACGGAGAAAGAAGAGGAGGAGAGGTATGTCAAGACGGTTAATGCATTGCAAAGAGTTTATTTTACAATTCTGAAGGAAAAGAAGGAGATGGGATGTGTCGAGGTGTTTTTAGGTGTGCGTCTTTATATTAAATTGATAAGACAGGAGTTCAGAGAGGGGCTGTATGTGTTGCTTGCAGATAGAATCAGCGAATGCGGGAGTGTAGAAAGGTTGGAAGGGATGCTTACGATTTTGGATGTTTATGAAAAACATGGCTATGATTTTAAAACAGTTATGAATGCGCTTTGTAAGGCTTTGGAGCCCACAGAATATGTGTTTGGTACAGTAAAAACTCTTAGCGAAATAATACGTAAGCTTTTTGTAGTAATACGACAGCCAATGCATCGTGTATTTTATATTATGCAAAAAATGATGCGACTGCGTTGCGTAAGAATGGTCGAAGGATTATATTTGATTGTAAAAATGCTCGAAGTAACGTACGATATAGATTTTAAGGATAATGATTTTGTGAAAAAGATTGCAGTTGATTCTGCAGACATTGATCAAATTGTCTGCAAACCATTTTATGAATATTTTTTATTGAAAAAAATTGTATAATTTAATAGTTTGAAGACACTTATCATATTTTTAATGGAACTAAATGAAATAATAATTTTGTCAGTTTAGAAGACACTTATTATTTCCAATTAAAATTATGGAAATAAACTGAGCATTTGTAATTTATTTAAAAACTATTGAACGTATATGATTACGAGCGTAAAACGAAGCGCATCAAGCCGTGAATGATTATTTTAAAAAATAAAAAATATCTTCATAAATAAATTAATTAATATGTGAACGTTTATTAGCATTGGATATTGATTATTATCCAATTGTTTCTATTTATTGAAGCTTAATAATTGCTTTTGGTCGTTATTTAGAGTATCGGGCTGATGTCTATTATTTCTTGCCAAGTCTCTCGTCGATTTTATCATGTATTTATATAAGAAAGTAATTTGCAATTTTTACAAAATATCTCAATCAATAAAAATTAATTTTCTATTCATTTTTAATTTTACTGAAAAACAATTTTGGATTCGTTTGTGTTATTATCATTTACTGCTGCAAGTACTTGATTAATCAGTAATTGTAACCATTTTATTTATTTAAAAAACATGAATTATATAAACATTATAAGCCCTATGAGCATTATAAAACTTTATTTTAGCATTATAAGTATTATAAAACTTTATTTACAAAGCATAATATTTCTTTAATTTATGTGCGATTTTTTCAATTCGTTGCGAATTTATTCTTTTTCATTAATCAACATTTGCTTCTCATTTAAAGTTGTTTCATTTTCCCACATCTGATACAAATCATAAAAAAACTTTTCCATCTTTTCATTAGTCGCAATCTCATCTATCATCTCCATTACTGTTTCCTTTGTCGTCGAAAAAAACACCGTGCATATCACTCGCGTGTACATCCTTTCAACTACCCTGTATCTCATTCTCATTCTTCCATGATAATCGCATAAGTTGAAATAACTCCGAAAAAGACATATTATCGCCTGCGACCGCACATACATTTTAATGCTATTCCTCACCTTTTCTTGCAGTTTTTTAGACTGCATTTTCTCGGCATCAAACGCGTCCTGGTATTTTCTCCTCAGTTTCCTCTTCGGAACGTATTCAGAATTCTGTCTCCGCATCTCCTCGATTTTCTTCGCCCGCTTGTAAAGCCGTTCATTCATGTTTATCCATCCCGGCTTTATCATCTGTATATCAGGAATGATGCTTATACACGGCGTTTTGTTCTGTGTAAAAAATATTTCGCTGTCTATGTCCGCAATCAATTTCAGATATTTATCATATTTGAATTTTGCCAACTCCTTTTTCATTTCAAGGATAGTATTTATTTTATTAAATTTTAGAACAATAAAACACATTTTTACAAAAAGCAATAATATTAATTATTTGGAGTGATTGAGATTGTATATTATTAATATGTTTGTGGTTTTTATCATAAACTGTTATTATTGTTCAAATATATATTTTGAAGTTTTATTCGTAAAAATAAATTATATTTTAAATATTAAGTAGAATTTTGTGACGATTCTTAATTGTGAATTAATCAACATAATTAATTCTGCTACTTTTTAGTTTCAAAATAAACAAAATGATAAAAATATAAATTTTCAATTCATTCGAATTCAAAATGAGTCAATTTATTTAATTTTATAACAAATCAATTTATTCGATTAAAAAATGACTAACTATAGAAATAGATATTCACAACAAATTAACTTAAAAACTAATTTACAATATAGAACTTTTACAGCAACTTCAATCATTTTCATTTTTAATTTTATCTTCAAAATTTAATTTTTTCTTGCTTGATAATTGATCAGCATTAATTTTCATCCTTTTAAATACTTTACTAAATGGAGAGAAAAACCCATCATTAGATATATTACTTGTTTTCTGAGGCGTTTCAGATACTATATTTGGATTGACAAGCTGGGCATTTATATCCATATCTTTCATTATATAATTTGTGTATTTCTTATATTTCCCAACAGAACCATAAAATTTAAAAAATTCATATTTGTAAATTGTTTTATAAAGCAAATACGGATTTATCCCTTTTTCCTCGCATTTAAATCTCCATGTCAATTCCTTTTTAATAAATTTCTTTAATTCTTTGCTGAAACCAGGCGTTTTGTTGAATAACAGCAACGTACAATAAAATAATTCTTCGATTCGGTAATTCTTAATGAATATCGATTTTTCGTTTGTGGAAAACAGCACCATCGTGAATATTGCTTTCTCGACATAATCCCAGCTCTTATCAAAAACCTGGACAACGCCGTGGAACGCATTTATACAATATTTCAGCTGATTTACAAAATTATCTACTGACGGTTTATGTAATATGTATTTGTGTTTTGTTCTGTAAGTATTGCATATGTTGTACAGAAACGCGCCGGATGCTTTGTAAAATATACTGTTTATAAACGGATCGTATTTGAAATACAGTAGTTTCACAGATGCCACTAACGAAAGCTCATAAAACGAAATATTTTCAAAAAATTGCCGTATAAAAATTAATTTGAAAACTCGCTTACAAGCATTATTAAAAATCGGACAAAAGTCCGTCGGAACTAGCATTGATTTCAGTGTCTCGCGCGGATCTTCATTTTTGTGGTATTTTTCTGCGAATTCCATTAAAAATTGCAGATATTCAAATTGTTTTACTGCAAATTGAGAAATATGATTTTCGGAAATTTTTTCTATCTTGTCTAGAAAGTCTACGAGTACGTCTATAACATCAGACGGTGGTTTTTTTGTATATAGGCTAACTATAATTTCTTCGAGATTTGTATATTTATTTTTCAAACCTGGTTTTTCTTCATTTGAACTTGATAAATTGCTTTTATTGTTTTTTCTATCGAATTTAGTTGTTCTTAACGTTCTAAGCGTCTCAGTGATCTGATTAATGAATTCATTACAATCCTCATTTATGTCTAGTTTATGATCCATGCAAGTTTTTTATTTTTGTGTTTTAAAGAATTTAAATATGTTATTAATTTTTTGATTGGTTGATTATTTTTTTAATATTATTGAAGTTTAAAACAAAATTTTTATTTTAAAAATGAATGAAGTGACAGCGCAGTCACTGCAATATAATTTTAAAATCATTAAGTTTTGATAAATAATATATTTAAATTTTTTTCATGCTACAAGATAGATATAATTTGTCTAAATTTCATTTATTTTACGCGGCTTTTTTAATTTGGCTTATAAATTGAATTTTTTTTAATTTTATTTGTTCTTGAACGTTTTTATAGGTTTTCATTTTATTTTATTGGATATACTTTGTTATGTTTTATTTGTTGTTTAATTTATTTCTATAGTCTTAATGACTAATTGACTAATTAATTTTTGTATTGTACTAGTTTATTAGACTGTATTAGTTGCGTTGTTTTGAACTACTTCAATGATTAATTAATTCTTGCGTTGTCTTATATCATTTTTAC
This sequence comes from Drosophila robusta, assembly GCA_035043565.1. Taxonomy (NCBI): domain Eukaryota; kingdom Metazoa; phylum Arthropoda; class Insecta; order Diptera; family Drosophilidae; genus Drosophila; species Drosophila robusta. Next base: position 22,123 of record JAWNMW010000076.1, read on the forward strand.
CTGTTTATGAAATACGTTGCTAAACATTGTGGTTTTTTTAATATCTGTAGCAGTTGAAAGCAATTTTGTTATTTTAAAAACATGTTTACAGTACTTCCAAATTAGTCAATTATGTTAATCTAGAGTCGAGGCTTACAAAGCATTCTTTTTAGAGATCTATTTTCTGCTAGTTTAAGAAATAGAAAATTATTGAATTTGGTTTTTTTTATGAATTTTAATGCGTTTAAACTATTTTTTGATTTGAATTACTTTTTTTGGTAAATTTAAATTGTTTTTAGTTAATATGATATTATCAAAAGATGTAACATCTGATGTATGACAAATACTGACTTAAGATTTACAACAGTTTTGCAAATTTTAATAACACAGTAACAATAATAATCTGTTTTATCATTTAAATTATATTCAATAATTTCTTATTATAATGTTATTTTAATTAATATAAAATGTTCATGCTAGCCAATTAAATACTTTTTGATCAATTAATATTATTCGTTACAAACGTATCGAAATATAAAAAAAACAAATGAAAAAATAAAGAATTGCTCCGACTGGGACTCGAACCCAGGACCTTCGCGTTATTAGCACGACGCGCTAACCAGCTGTGCCACCAGAGCTTTAAAACAAATTCTTTTATGATTTATAAAATCAACAGCATAACCAAATTTTTAAAGTCATATTATTAAATTCGTAAAACATATACGTAATTGAACAATCTACATAAATTATTACACGTCTTGAAGGACAGGTGGTCTTTATAGACAGATTATTTTATCAGAAAAAACCAAAAATAAATAATAAATAGTATTTATGATAATAATTTATACTCCTAATGTTAATATACATTCCGATAAATAAAACATTAGTGTTTTTAAATGATGTTGTCATTTCAGAACATTGAATGTATAAAATATTTATATTGATAACAAATTTTATAAATAAAACGTTAACATCTATACAACAATATGGATTAATTAAGTCTGTTAGACTTTATTTTATAAACAATATTACAAATTAATAGTTTTCAATTATCGTTATTTATGATATGAATTTATACTTTAATGTCGATAAACATTTACATAGTTTTTTAATTAAAAATATTTTGTAATTTTTCAATTAAACTTTAAAAAATCAGTTAGTTGAATACAAACAACGTGGTATAATGAGTTTCCAGGTTTAGTAATTGTGATCCCAAAGTATTAACACAGGAAAGTGTTCTGCGTAGCCAGAGTTCATTTTATCTGACAAAGCAAAAAAATAATACAAACAGTATGTAAATGTAATATTTGTAACAAATTCAATAATATTTATAATAACAATGTTAGTTAAAATACAACGAATAAATTTTTAAGACAAGTTTTTTGTCAGAAATTTGCGACAGATCTTTTTAATTCAATTTTTTAAAAACAGTTATTTATTAATATTAGAGTATAAATTAATAATTTACGTACGGGTTTGATATCATTATACAACTTTAGTTGTGTTTTGTTTATAATGTTTTTATGATAATTAAACATTATTTATACTTTTTTCAATTTAATAACACAGTATTTTTTTACTGAAGATTTAAATGAATTCAGATGTGAACGTTGCATCTAGCAGTTTAAATCATATTTTAAGCTTCAGATATGTTACTAAACGTTGATATTTATCATTTTTTTGCCAGTGAAAGATAAAATGTCTATAAAAACCATTTTCAAAAAGATAATCATAAGAAATATATAATAATACTTTACGTCTTTAATGTATGAAAAACACAACAATAATTAAATACAGTTAATTTATTTCGTAAATGAAATACACAAATCTAAAACCACTACATCGTGAACTGACTGCCAGGTTGCATCAACCCCAACCATACTGCTGCTCACCTCTACTACGGTCGTAATTGTAGTCATTGGCTCTCTCGTTTTTATAATTGAATTTGCTTTTATGGTTTTTGAAATTTGAATCGAAATTCCTTCTGTCGTTGTATCTTTGATCAGTGTTGTCTCTATAATTGCCTCTGTCAAAATTATTTCTTTCATAATTACTTATATATGCATTGCTTCTCTCATAATTACTTATATTTGCATTGCTTCTGTTATAATTACTTATATTTGCATTTCTTCTCTCAAAATTACATCTATTATAACTATTTCTGTCAAAATCATTTCTTCTATAATCTGCTTTTCTACCTTTGTCATAACCATTTCTATTAAAATCTACCTTTTTGCTTCTATCGAAATTATTATTAACAAACCTATTTCCATCGTAATCAGCATTTCTGTTTTTATTACGAGTATTTCTATCAAAGTTACTTCTATCTACACCGTTTCTACCGCAATTATTTTTATCAACACTACTTTTATCGAAATCGCTTATGTCACAAGCATTGATATCGTAATACGCCTTTCTGTTTTCATCATAATCAAACGTTTTTTTCTCCCAGCCACCCACTAAGTTTTTGCTGACTATTTCTTTCATCACCCGTGCAGTATCAAACGGAGGACAAAAGTATTCAGGATTAGCGACAATGTCAACATAGGGTCTGTCGCCCTTAATATTGCAAAATAAAAAATAATTTTGGACCCAGACATTGTCCGCTTCAATCCTCATAGAGTCGTCCTCCATGATTGCTGCACGTAATTCATCAGGGTGAATTTCGGTCCCAGGTGTGCTGAAAATATATGCTGGGAATTCAATGGGATGCAGGAACCTGCACCTATCGTTTCGGCATTCTGATTTATAATAATTATTACAAATGGATCCCATTGGGGGTTTGTCTTTTTAAAGTTTTTGAATGAAATTTTGATAAATAAAACTAAACTGATCAATCATAAAACAAAATTTCATCAAAAACAATAAAAGATGATCGCTATACGAGTTTTAATTAACTAGGTTTATTGAACTAGTTTATATAACAATTGTAAAGAACATTTGATTTTATCAAAACTACGGCATGATTAAAAAATAAATTTAATTTGATGTATTGATAATCTATTTGCATTTTGTCTTGAATATAATTAAATTAAATTGAAACATTTTCGAAATAATTATGAATGACGCTGTGTCTTTTTTCTTGACATGATGTTGCTGAACAAATTTAAATATATATTGTAATATGAAAAGACTATACATCTCACGAGGGCTATCAAGCGCAGAGTTCTGAAATAAAAGTCTGCTATTGTTATATATAATAATTTGAACCCCTATTTAGTAAACATTCTGATATATTGTTACTCGAAAAAATTACGTCAAAATTAATTTAATTTGATATTTTTAAATTTACAAAAATGATATCATAAGAAAAACAATAAAACAAATATTAATTGCTTTATGAATTTAAGACCGCAGACGCACTAACAATATTACCTAGGTAAAAGATCCACAGAACGATATCTAATTGATTTACTCGCATCAATTGAAACAAGTTGAAATATTTAAACCTGAAACTGATTTGACAATTTTTTTCTAAATAAAAACAAACATGACATACAACCAAATTTATTCCACATGAATAAAATGTCTTACGATAGCCTGCTAACGGCAACGGACAGCAACAGAGATTTGGTCAATTTACCTCAGGCTGTGTATTGATTTCGGTATTACCCTTGGGAGCGACAATGAACAAAAAATAAGCTGTTTTTATCATGTAAGTCGAATATTTTACACGAATAGATGATATTATTCGTAAAAATGTTATTCAATGCATTCTAGCCTTTACTACTACAAAACCGTAATGGTTTGCTGCGTAGTAAATTGTATTCTACATTGGCGTGAAAAAATACTAACTGTGAATGTTTATTAACATTAAGGTATAAATTATTTCCAAATTGAAATTATAAGAATGTTTATTAATTTTCAATAAATTATTATCTTATATAACATCTATTATAAATTATTTATTAAAAATTAATAATATTTAAATGGTATTAAATTCAAGCTGTCAGAATCATACTGCTGCTGTTGATACTGGCTTTTCAGTCATTTTACCTTAGCTGCCTTTAAAACACCTTGATTTTTTTATTAGTTATTCTCACAGAGTCGGCTAAAATATTTTTAAGCACTATCAATTGGATTTATTCTTTTACGCTATTGGTTGATCAAATAACAATTTTAAGCTTTCTGAAAAAAATAGTCACAAAAGTCGTGTAATAACTGTAATTTATAATGAATCCAAAGCCAATATTATTTCAAATAACTGTGTTCTGTAAATCGGTGCTTTGAGTATTTGTATTTTTCTGACCAAATCACAACTTTAAATTTTATTTTCTGTCTTATATGATTATAATTTATATTCCTAATTAGTAAACATTCATTTTTTTCTTGTAAGTTTGATGTTAATAAATAAATATCTTTGTAATTAAAAAACTAACAATTATCTATTAAAAAAAATAA
>JAWNMW010000079.1:0-82830 GCA_035043565.1 Drosophila robusta
TAATTCCTGCGAGGATTTGGGTTATTGAGGTTTTAAAGGCGCGATAGTACACAGACTACTGGTACTGGCTCAATGAATGTAAGGAGCCTTTATAGACTAGGGATTGCTGTTTTTAATGTCATATTTACTTATAGAATACTAATCACTGGCTTATACAGGTTTGAGAGGGCATAAGGTATAGGGTATAGGGCATAGGGCATAGAGCACGATCCGGTGCACCTGCAATACAGTGCGTGTACTATGCATGCTCAAAGTCATATAACAACCAAAACAATGTAACGAAGAAAGGAGACACCCTAGAAATCACTGAGCCTGTTATTAAAAATTGGACACGTAAATCAGAAGTCATAAAACTAGAATAATTATGAGATATCAAATCCAGAAGCCCATCCATACATTACTTGCATACATGATTACTCCTTGAGCCTTGTCATACACACAGCCACCCTTGTCAGTAGGTGTCTATAAACGTGAAATTGACGATCGAACCTTTGTGCATCGCCCTTGGGTTCCCACACCGTATAGAAAAATGGGCTGTTAACACTCTTCAAGAAGGGAGAGTAAATTAAATATTTATAAGACTGCGCACGTGGCTGATCGGTCCTTATCCCACACCCGAAAAAGTAGCCGAACAAGCCGATGCGTGCACTTGTTCGCACGTGATCTCATTAGCCCTCACACCTCAAATCGGAATTTTAATGATCGTCCCTTATCCCATCCCCGGAAAAGTAGTCGAACAAGTCGATGCGTGCACTTGGGTGCACTTGTGTGCACTTGTTCTCATAAGCCCTCACACCTAAAAATCCGAATTTTAATGATCGGGCACCCACGCCACACCCGAAAAAGGAGAGGCAATAAAATTTAACGGCCACTTTCCTCAACTCCCCCTCCACCAAAGGTCACATAGGCCCATAAAACGATCGCTCCCCCAAAAAGGGTCAGGGAACCTACATATTAATTAGTCACGTACCTGGGGAACTACATATTAATTAGGGTCACGTACTTGCCGTGGGGTCATAAATCATTAATTATTCACCCTAGGGTACTAAAGGTTCCTGTCACAGAACATACAGTTCCCTAATACTGTTAAGTGGACATGATTTTAAATTCGAGACTGCTCATGCAAGTTTATGTTGGCTAATGAATCTGAAGGATCTAAGCGGTAGACTTGCTAAATGGTTACTCAAATTGCAAGGATACAATTTTGCTATCGAACATCGCAAGGGTTGTGAGAATCTCGCAGACGCCCTTTCTCGTGTCTTTGAGCCAGCTGATGAAGTCGCCGCCATTGACCTAGAAGTAGGCCCCGAAATAGATTTGTTTTCCGAGGCGTTCCCATCTAACGTTTATCGTGTCCTGAAATACAAACTTATTGAATCAAATTTGCTAGATTTGCAAGTTATAGATAGAAATTACCGATGCCAATTTCGCAATCCGACCTTGACAGTTTTTAAAACCGGTGCAAGAAAATTTATTAAATCTTAATTACAGTAAGTGTAAATTAATGTATTTTTATAGACGATTACCCTTTATTAATTATTAATTAATTAGTTTCTCAATGATAAACGTCTTGAGCGTATTGAGTCATTTGGTGATCTAGATAATCATCTTGATCCCAATTTTAAGTTTGACAAGCATATTTCTTCTGATACCAATCGAGCGTTTGAAGTTCTGGGATTCATAAAGCGCTGGTAGAAAGAATTTGACGATCGCTATGTTACCAAAACTCTTTCTACTTCACTTGTTCGTCCAATTCTTCAATGTGGATCTTACAATTGAATATGTACAAAAACAATTTCTGCTTTTTCCCCTTCGGGGTCTTAACTGGAATTTTAATTCTTGCATGCCTTCTTACCTTAGTGGACTATTTCTAATAAATCTTCCCTCTCTTTCTATTCGTATAACCGTGCTATGTGTAATCTTCCTACACAAACTAATCAATGGGGAAATTGATTCTTCCGAATTAATCAGTCAAATTGGTTTTGCGGTTCCCAGCAGAAATACGAGAAATTCTTTACCGCTTTCTCTTAAAATGTGTAATGTAAACTCTGCTATCCACAACCCATTTCGGATCTTATGTTGCAGTTATAACAATCTTTTCCGTGTAATGAATAATGCTTCTTCTCTTCCTATTCTTAAAACGTGTCATCTGTCCATTTGACCGCAATCTTCGTCACCGCACGTTATGCGGCGCGCCCCTTGTTCGGTTGGGCGGGATGTGGGCTGTATTTTGCCTGCGTCCACGCGTTAAGAAGCCCAAGCTTGGTATCGTTGGGCCACTTGAATGTACTGTTCGTTAGTACATCTACGTCCAAAAAAAGTCATTTTTTACTGTTTTGAAGAACCCGAGACAATAGTGAGCTACAACGGCACTCAGTTTAAAGGCCAGGAGTTCGCCTCACTTTCGTCCAAGGAAGGCATTTAGCATATGCGAACCGGTGTCTACTCGCCACATGCAAATGCACTGGATGTGTTCCTTAGCAGTATGAATACTGCACTTCGAAACACGATCCATGAATCCATTGGATCTTCTCGATACTTCGTTGTTTTTGGGCAAAATATGTTAAGCATGGAAATGATTACAAGTTGCTCAAAAACCTGAATATACTCGGGAAAGGAGAAGGAAAACTCGATCGAGCTGATGAATTTCCAAATATGTGTTCAAATATTCTAAAATTCAGGAATTGGGCATATGAAAGGAACATGCGAACGTATAACTTACACGCACGTCCTCGTTCTTTTGAAGTTGGTCAATTAGTAATAAAACTCAATTTTGTAATCACCCCTTTTTCAGCTTCTATCTCAGTGTTAGTCAATCCGTCGATTAAACCTCCGTTGCGGTGAAGTGATTCCTGATAAAAGATATAATCAACTGATCGCAATTAACAGCGATGGGCTGTGTTGCACCATAACATAATTTCATGTGGTCGGCGTATGTTGTTAAAACTACCAGCTTGACCTATGCTAATAACAACGCTGTTGCGAAAGCTAATAAGTCGCTTCTTCAAGGTGCCGCGATATAATTGGGATAGGTCTTCATTCTTTTTCGTTCTACTCGCCTTCGGGTGCAGTAATGTTGAGTACTGTACTACACGTGGAGGAAATAAATCCACGCGCATCGGCATCAAAAGTGAAGTCGAAGTCCTTGGAAAGGAAAAAATATATGAGTGTTCGGTCTACAGCTGACATTAAGCGTGAGCGTAGTGACAACAAAGAGCGCAAAGAGAACGAATATGAGAGAACACAGATAAAAGCACAGATGCGCTTAGATAAGCCGATATCTGCATGCGAACTTTAAGTCCAGTTACTTTGGTTATCTATAGTAGATAAGTTTTGAGCTTTGAAAATGTGCTAGCTTAGCAACAGCATGAGTGTAATAAAGCATTTTGAAGTCTGTGAGCGTCAGTCCAAATGAACGGATGCACCTTCTGTGCCGCTATGAATTTAGTAATAAATATTTAGGTTAAGTTCAATAAATTTGAACTCGGTTATTGAACGCCGCAGGCCGTATCATGTCTACGTGCAGTTTGGGGCTCCGCACATGGCGCAGCCGATCTCCAACATTTTCTGGTGCTGAAACCCGGGAAGGGTTATTATTGACGATTGGACTTTGGATTCTGGATTGTGGTGACCGTGCGACTTAATTGAAGGGTGAGTGCAACTCAATTCTGGCATATTAGTTAAGGTGTTCAAAGTGCCCGAAAATCTCTTGTATTTAACATTTGAGCAAACTGTGTTATTAGTTTCATTAGAGAAGTCGTTGAAAAATTATAAGGCCGATGAATCGGTACATACGGAGAAACACTTAGAAGCGAGGCTAGAGTCGCTGGCAGAAATTAATGTAGAGTTTAAACGCAACCATCAGCAGCTTGCACGTGCGTGAGACAACGAGGAGATTAAATCAAGGTATTTTGATACAGCAGTTAGAGATGTGTTTGAGAAAACGTACGTCGTGGGAGTAGCAGATATACGGAGTGAGTTGAATAGGCACAAGGAGCAGAATATTCCGGCATCCACCGCATTCAATGAGACGTGTTTGCATCAGACTGTTAATGAACAGTCGATACCGGCAATGGAGGAAGTAAAGCTTCCAACTGTTCGACTGCCGACTTTCAGTGGTAAATTCATAGATTGGCCAGCGTTTAAGGAAGTGTTCCTATCGCGTGTTCATCACAGTCCAAGACAGACGGACTTACATCGTTTCCATTATTTAAGGGACTCGCTATCAGAGGAAGGTGCTAAGGATATAGAGCATCTGACTTTGATACAATCGAATTACCAGCTAGCATGGAAAATGCTGGTGAATTTATATGACAATAAAAGAGTATTGTTTTTACATTATATGGATGTATTTGATAATCAATTATCGGTTCAGCATGGAGATGCCGTTCATGTGAAAATTCATTAGAGAAGGCTGGAGTTGATGTAGGACAGCAATCTCAAGTTTTTGGTATATTATGTGATAAAGAAACTACCTGAGCAAGTAAGGGTAGAATGGGAACGTTCGCTATCGTAATCGCAAGACTTACCAACTTTTGAATTTTTTGTATTTACCTCGATGCTCAATATAGAACGATGATTACGGTATCGTCGAGTAATTGCGAGGGAACGCCATCAAGGGATAGGCGCGGTAGTACAAGGCAAGGCGATTATGGTTTACGTGCAAACCGAAGAGACGTAAAGACTTCATTTGTTACTCGACAGGCAGGGAAGTGTATAGTTTGCGAGAAGGAGGAACATTACATTGGAACATGTAAGGTATTGCTCGATATGAGTGTGTCGGAGCGTAAGACAGTTGTATTAAAGCATCGGCTATGTTTTAAATGTCTTAATCCGAATCATCAAGTGGCTGCATGTGACAGTCAACGAAACTGCGCACGGTGCGCGGAGCGACATCAGACTCTACTCCATATGGATAGATTACGTAGTCAAATGAATACGACCAGGAGTGACACTCGAGGAAGCTGAATACAGATGTTTAGCAAGTTTCTACCAATTTCATAAATGGAAAACATGAACTCTTGCCTCCTACAAGGCAGGAGGTTTTGTTGCCAACATCAATGGTGTTCGTTGATTCCAAGGATGGATACCCTCTACAGTTTCAAGCCTTTTTGGATCAAGGGTCCCAAGCATCTTTTATTTCAGAGAATGCAGCCCAACAATTACGGTTATCTAGAAAAAGGGTTTATATAAAAATTAACGGCTTGGCAAACTCAAAAATTACCGAAGCGTCAACAGCAATTGAGTTAAATTTAAGATCTTTACACGATCCATCGATAAATCACAAAGTTTTTGCCTATCGAAGGAGGCGGTGATGGCGTTAGCGTCGGCGGTAGTAAAGACTCTCTTGGAGGTAGTTCTGGTAGCGTTAAGTCCGTTGGCGGTGGCGGTGGGAGGAGCGATGGTGGTTGCGTTATCGGTGACGGAAAATCCGATGGTGATAAGTCCTTTAACGGTGTCGGTGGGGCTAGCGATGGTAGTTAGGTTGGCGACGGCGGTAAACCCGGTGGCGTTAAGTCCGTTGGCGGTGGTGGTTTGGTAAGCGGTGGCGGTGGCGGTATGTCCGTTGACCCGGTAAACTATGTTATTAAAGTAGTTGGGGGTGGCGTTGCGATCCATGTTGTTGTTACTGTTATTGATGTAGTTGCCCGAAGCAACGTTGGAGATGATGTTGTTGTTGTTGTTGGAAGCCATTTGTGTTTTTTTTATTAAAAATTGGTTTTTGTTACACAATGAATTTGATTTGTTTAATCACAAATATTTTGTTTAAATAACAAATAAATTTGTTTAACTTCACAATGATTTTTCGAACACCAAGATTTTGTTTAAACAACAAAAAATTTGCTTAAGTTCACGAGGATTTGGTTTTGAGGTTTTAAAGGCGCGATAGTACACAGACTACTGGTACTGGCTCAATGAATGTAAGGAGCCTTTATAGACTAGGGATTGCTGTTTTTAATGTCTTATTTACATATAGAATACTAATCACTGGCTTAAACAGGTTTGAGAGGGCAGGTATAGGGTATAGGGCATAGGGCATAGAGCACGATCCGGTGCACCTGCAATACAGTGCGTGTACCATGCATGCTCAAAGTCATATAACAACCACAACAATGTAACGAAGAAAGGAGACACCGTAGAAATCACTGAGCCAGTTATTAATTGACACGTAAATCAGAAGTCATAACACTAGAATAATTATGAGAAATCAAATCCAGAAGCCCATCCGTACACTACCTACATACATGATTACTCCTTGAGCCTTGCCATACACACACCCACCCTTGTCAGTAGGTGTCTATCGGCGTGAAATTTACGATCGAACCTTTGTGCGTCGCCCTTGGGCTCCCACACCGTATAGAAAAATGGGCTGTTAACACTCTTCAGAAAAGGGAGAGTAAATTAAATATTTATAAGTCTGCGCAAGTGGCTGATCGGACCCTTATCCCACACCCGAAAAAGTAGTCGAACAAGCCGATGCGAGCACTTGTGCGCACGTGATCTCATTAGCCCTCACACCTCAAATCGGAATTTTAATGATCGTCCCTTATCCCATCCCCGGAAAAGTAGTCGAACAAGTCGATGCGTGCACTTGGGTGCACTTGTGTGCACTTGTTCTCATAAGCCCTTACACCTTAAATCCGAAAATGGCCACGCCACATCCGAAAATGGATCTTGTATATGGTGTTCCCAATACAAGGTTCATCAAGATAGAATGGAAACCGTGCAAAAACAATTTCTGCTTTTTGCCCTCCGGGGTCTTAACTGGAATCCTAATTCCCGCTTGCCTTCTTACCATAGTAGACTATTTCTAATAAATCTTCCTATCTTTCTATTCGTATAACCGTGCTCTGTGTAATCTCCCTACACAAACTTATCAATGGGGAAATTGATTCTTCCGAATTAATCAGTCAAATTGGTTTTGCGGTTCCCAGCAGAAATACGAGAAATTCTTTACCGCTTTCTCTTAAAATGTGTAATGTAAACTCTGCTATCCACAACCCATTTCGGATCTTATGTTGTAGTTATAACAATCTTTTCCGTGTAATGAATAATGCTTCTTCTCTTCCTATTCTTAAAACGTGTCATCTGTCCATTTGACCGCAATCTTCGTCACCGCACGTTATGCGGCGCGCCCCTTGTTCGGTTGGGCGGGATGTGGGCGGTATTTTGCCTGCGTCCACGCGTTAAGAAGCCCAAGCTTGGTATCGTTGGGCCACTTGAATGTACTGTTCGTTAGTACATCTACGTCCAAAAAAAGTCATTTTTTACTGTTTTGAAGAACCCGAGACAATAGTGAGCTACAACGGCACTCAGTTTAAAGGCCAGGAGTTCGCCTCACTTTCGTCCAAGGAAGGCATTTAGCATATGCGAACCGGTGTCTACTCGCCACATGCAAATGCACTGGATGTGTTCCTTAGCAGTATGAATACTGCACTTCGAAACACGATCCATGAATCCATTGGATCTTCTCGATACTTCGTTGTTTTTGGGCAAAATATGTTAAGCATGGAAATGATTACAAGTTGCTCAAAAACCTGAATATACTCGGGAAAGGAGAAGGAAAACTCGATCGAGCTGATGAATTTCCAATAATGTGTTCAAATATTCTAAAATTCAGGAATTGGGCATATGAAAGGAACATGCGAACGTATAACTTACACGCACGTCCTCGTTCTTTTGAAGTTGGTCAATTAGTAATAAAACTCAATTTTGTAATCACCCCTTTTTCAGCTTCTATCTCAGTGTTAGTCAATCCGTCGATTAAACCTCCGTTGCGGTGAAGTGATTCCTGATAAAAGATATAATCAACTGATCGCAATTAACAGCGATGGGCTGTGTTGCACCATAACATAATTTCATGTGGTCGGCGTATGTTGTTAAAACTACCAGCTTGACCTATGCTAATAACAACGCTGTTGCGAAAGCTAATAAGTCGCTTCTTCAAGGTGCCGCGATATAATTGGGATAGGTCTTCATTCTTTTTCGTTCTACTCGCCTTCGGGTGCAGTAATGTTGAGTACTGTACTACACGTGGAGGAAATAAATCCACGCGCATCGGCATCAAAAGTGAAGTCGAAGTCCTTGGAAAGGAAAAAATATATGAGTGTTCGGTCTACAGCTGACATTAAGCGTGAGCGTAGTGACAACAAAGAGCGCAAAGAGAACGAATATGAGAGAACACAGATAAAAGCACAGATGCGCTTAGATAAGCCGATATCTGCATGCGAACTTTAAGTCCAGTTACTTTGGTTATCTATAGTAGATAAGTTTTGAGCTTTGAAAATGTGCTAGCTTAGCAACAGCATGAGTGTAATAAAGCATTTTGAAGTCTGTGAGCATCAGTGCAAATGAACGGATGCACCTTCTGTGCTGCTATGAATTTAGTAATAAATATTTAGGTTAAGTTCAATAAATTGAAGTACTCAAAAATCCACCAATCGTTGAAACCTTCCAAGCCGCCTCGGTTGTTGAACGCAGCAGGCCGTATCATATCTACGTGCAGTTTGGGGCTCCGCACATGGCGCAGCCGATCTCCAACATTTTCTGGTGCTGAAACCCGGGAAGGGTTATTATTGACGATTGGACTTTGGATTCTGGATTGTGGTGACCGTGCGACTTAATTGAAGGGTGAGTGCAACTCAATTCTGGCATATTAGTTAAGGTGTTCAAAATGCCCGAAAATCTCTTGTATTTAACATTTGAGCAAACTGTGTTATTAGTTTCATTAGAGAAGTCGTTGAAAAATTATAAGGCCGATGAATCGGTATATACGGAGACACACTTAGAAGCCAGGCTAGAGTCGCTGGCAGAAATTAATGTAGAGTTTAAACGCAACCATCAGCAGCGTGCACGTGCGTGAGACAACGAGGAGATTAAATCAAGGTATTTTGATACAGCAGTTAGAGATGTGTTTGAGGAAACGTACGTCGTGGGAGTAGCAGATATACGGAGTGAGTTGAATAGGCACAAGGAGCAGAATATTCCGGCATCCACCGCAATCAATGAGACGTGTTTGCATCAGACTGTTAATGAACAGTCGATACCGGCAATGGAGGAAGTAAAGCTTCCAACTGTTCGACTGCCGACTTTCAGTGGTAAATTCATAGATTGGCCAGCGTTTAAGGAAGTGTTGCTATCGCGTGTTCATCACAGTCCAAGACAGACGGACTTACATCGTTTCCATTATTTAAGGGACTCGCTATCAGAGGAAGCTGCTAAGGATATTGATACAATCGAATTACCAGCTAGCATGGAAAATGCTGGTGAATTTATATGACAATAAAAGAGTATTGTTTTTACATTATATGGATGTATTTGATCATCAATTATCGGTTCAACATGGAGATGCAGGGTCTCTAAGGCGGTTTGTGCAAACCTGCCGTTCATGTGTAAATTCATTAGAGAAGGCTGGAGTTGATGTAAGACAGCAATCTCAAGTTTTGGTATATTATATGATGGAGAAAGCCAGTAAGGGTAGAATGGGAACGTTCGCTATCGTCGTCGCAAGACTTACCAACATTTGAAGAGCTTTGTATTCACCTCGACGCTCAATATAGAACGATGATTACGGTATCGTCGGGTAATTGCGAGGGAACGCCATCAAGGGATAGGCGCAGTAGTACAAGGCAAGGCGTTTATGGTTTACGTGCAAACCGAAGAGACGTAAAGGCTTCATTTGCTACTCGACAGGCAGAGAAGTGTATAGTTTGCGATAAGGACGAACATTACATTGGAACATGTAAGGTATTGCTCGATATGAGTGTGTCGGAGCGTAAGACAGTTGTATTAAAGCATCGGCTATGTTTTAAATGTCTTAATCCGAATCATCAAGTGGCTGCATGTGACAGTCAACGAAACTGCGCACGGTGCGCGGAGCGACATCAGACTCTACTCCATATGGATAGATTACGTAGTCAAATGGATACGACCAGGAGTGACACTTCGAGGAAGCTGAATACAGATGTTTAGCAAGTTTCTACCAATATCATAAATGGAAAACATGAACTCTTGCCTCCTACAAGGCAGGAGGTTTTGTTGCCAACAGCAATGGTGTTCGTTGATTCCAAGGATGGATACCCTCTACAGTTTCAAGCCTTTTTGGAGGGTCCCAGGCATCTTTTATTTCAGAGAATGCAGCCCAACTACGGTTATCTCGAAAAAGGGTTTATATAAAAATTAACGGCTTGGCAAACTCAAAAATTACCGAAGCGTCAACAGCAATTGAGTTAAATTTAAGATCTTTACACGATCCATCGATAAATCACAAAGTTTTTGCCTACGTTCTGCCTAAGGTGAGCCAACAAATGCCAGGCAGACGTATATCAGCTGTGAAATGGCCACATTTAAAAAATTTGCGTTTAGCCGACCCTAATTATTTCATTCCCCAAGGTGTAGATATCTTACTGGGAAGCGACATTTACAATGAGCTGATGTTAGGTGAAGTTTATCGAGGGCCAACGGGATCACCTCTACCACAAAACACACATTTGGGTTATATCGTTTCCGGAAAGATTCACGAACGTGCCTCACCTGTATCATCATACACAGTGAGGATATCCATGAATGATGCAAGTGAGGAGCTCGACAACTTATTACGCAAGTTTTGGGAGCTGGAGCAATTTGACAAGGAGTCTCCAGGTCTCTTACCGGAGGAGAGGTGGTGTGAGGACTTCTTTGTCAAAACACATTGTCGCTTTCCTTCCGGAAAATATCTTATGCATCTACCTTTTTTTATCTAATTTCGATCCAGCCATGGTGATTGGATCTTCATATAGCAACGCACTGAAGCGTTTGGATAGTCTGGACCGGCGCCTGCGTGCCGACCCTAATTTGAAGGAATCATATTGCAACACCATTAACGAGTATTTGGAGCTGGGACAGATAAAACGGGTCTCGTCGCAGGCCCATCATACCCGGCAATCGCCACAGGGGGGAGTTCAATATTGCTATCTCCCGCATCACCCTGTTATAAAGGAAACGTCATCAACTACTAAGGTTCGAGTAGTGTTCGACGGCTCAAGCAAAACTAGCAATGGGATGTCACTAAATGACATTTTGGCAATTGTGTTCACGGCTGACGTAGAAAAAATGTATAGGTGTATTAATATATTAAAGGACGATGCCCAATATCAGCGTATACTGTGGAAATCTGATAAGAGCGAATGCATTGAGGAGTCTGCCTGTTTGACTGTTATGTTTGGAACTGGCTCCGCGCCCTACTTGGCCATAAGAGTTATGCAGCAATTAGCAGAGGATGAACAGGAGAGGTTTCCCTTGGCAGTAGATGTAGTGAGACATCAGATGTATGTTGATGATATATTATTATTAGGATAGTATTGCAGAGGCAGAAGCTATTCTGAGTCAAATTATTAAAATGCTACACAATGCCACATTTGAATTGAGAAAGTGGGCCAGTAATTGCCCAAAATTGTTCGAAAAAATACCATTGGAATTTCGAGAATCCAAGGGATTACTACACTTCGAAGACGAGGACACAATTCGCACTTTAGGTTTATATTGGAGTTCTGCAGAGGATACATTTCGATTCCGCTTAAATTTTGTGATTCCAGTCAACTCATATACGAAGCGATCGATTCTGTCAACAATAGCCAGGTTATTTGATCCTAAGGGATGGCTGAGTCCGATCATTATAACAGCAAAAATAATGATGCAGCGTCTATGGAAGGAGAAGGTCAGCTGGGACGATTTAGTGCCAGTAAATGTTAAGAGAGAATGGGAGAAGTTTTTGAAGGAACTGCCCACTATTTCAGATATACGAATACCTCGGTATATAACATGGGGATTACACAACGAACCAGCAGAAATGCATATCTTTTGCGATGTATCAGCACGAGCCTATGGAGCTGCAGCATATTTACGTGTTCCAACCGGACAACACACATTTCACACTGAGCTGCTGTTGTCAAAGTGTAAGGTAGCACCTGTTAAGCCACAGTTAACAATACCTAGGGCTGAATTATGTGCTGCAGTTGAAGCTGTAAAAATGTACTGCTATTTAAAACAGAATTTACGAATTAATGTAAACTTATGTAATACTATTTTTTGGTCAGATTCCATGTTTACAATCAGTTGGATCAGAGGAGGAGCGGCCAACTGGAAGGTGTTTGTCTCAAATCGCATCAGCAAAATTCTGGAGGTTTCGAATGGATGACAATGGAGACACGTCGCCTCGGGGATAATCCTGCTGACCACTTGAGCCGCGGAATTAGCGCATCGAAGCTGGCGTCATGTGCACTGTGGTGGCATGGGTCCCAGTGGTTACAAGGGTCTGAAACAGGATGGCCGTGCAGTGCCATGGATAGTCGAGCACTGTCAAGTGTAAGCAATGAGAACAGAATCGTGACTTGCCTCAAGATATCATTGGAAGAGATGCCCAGTTCGAATTTCATAAGTCAATATTCATCATATACGCGACTGCTCAGGACTATAGCATATGTTAAACGATTTATTCGAAATTGCCGCATACCAGAGTTCGAACGCAAGCGAAATGATTTGTCAGTCAATGAATTAGAGGAAGGTCTAAGAGAGGTAATACGAATGCTGCAGAAGGACTGTTTTGATATGGAATGGAAGGCACTATCTGCTGGAAGGGCTATTCAAAGGAATAGCCATTTATTGGCTCTTAATCCTTATTATGTTAAGGACGAGCGAGTTTTACGGCTGGGAGGAAGATTGGGTGATGCCCTTCTACCATTGAATGAGAAACATCCGTATATTTTACACTACAAACATCATTTTACGAGTCTTGTTGCATGTACTTTACATGGAGGTACATCGCTCACGCTCAATTATATAAGGAAGAAGTTTTAGATCATCAATGGGCGCAACGCTGTTCGTTTTGGTATTAATAAATGTATCATATATTTCAAAATGAGACCGCAGTTTTCGAGTCAACAAATGGGAAAATTACCAGCAGTTCGCGTTCGGCCCTCAGGAGCATTTTTATCCGTTAGAGTTGATTATGCTAGGCCCATGAATATTTCGCCGTCAAAAGGAGGAGGACGAGTAGCGCAGAAGAGATACATTGCCGTTTTCATATGTTTGGTGACCAAAGCCATACATTTAGAGCCAGTTGGAGATTTAACGTCGGATGCATTTTTAGGAGCTTTGTACCGATTCATACGCAGACGTGGGCTGTGCTCAGATATTTATAGTGATTGTGGTACAAATTTCGTTGGAGCCAACAACAAATTACAAGCTGATAAAATAGCATACTGTTCATATATTTCCAAGTTAATCGTACCACACTTGGTAAATAAGGGAATAACTTGGCATTTCAACCCGCTGTCAGCTCCGCATTTTGGCGGATTATGGGAAGCGGGAGTAAAGTCGATGAAATATCATCTCAAAAGAACTATAGGAGAGCAAGTACTAACATTTGAAGAAATTGCAACAGTTTTAGCTCAAATTGAATCTCGCCTTAATTCGAGGCCTCTATGTCGTATATAAAATGATCCTGAGGATCTCGTGGTATTGACACCTGGCCATTTTCTAACTGGTGATGCACTCTTGTCACCTCCCATACCAGAAGTTGCTAAGTTGAATTTAGGGGATCGGTGGAAAACCTGTCAAACATGGCCTTTGATGAACTTTTACGTAATTATTGAGTAGCACTTTTCTCTTTTCAGTTCAAGTTAAGGTACCAAGCTGATGACGCTGATGCTGAGATTTGATAGACGAAGTTTTGATGATATACGCTGCTATCATCAAAGGGGGGAGAATGTTCGGTCTACAGCTGACATTAAGCGTGAGCGTAGTGACAACAAAGAGCGCAAAGATAAAAGCACAGATGCGCTTAGATAAGCCGATATCTGCATGCGAACTTTAAGTCCAGTTTGTTTGGTTATCTATAGTAGATAAGTTTTAAGCTTAGCAACAGCATGAGTTTAATAAAGCATTTTGAAGTCTGTGACCGTCAGTCCAAATGAACGGATGCACCTTCTGTGCCGCTATGAATTTAGTAATAAATATTTAGGTTAAGTTCAATAAATTGAAGTACTCCAAAATCCATCAATCGTTGAAACCTTCCAAGCCGCCTCGGTTGTTAAACGCCGCAGGCCGCATCATATCTAAGTGCAGTTTGGGGCTCCGCGCATGGCGCAGCCGATCTCCAACAATGAGCTTTAAGCGCTTCTGAGCGTAGGGCCTAAATATTCGATGGAGAGAAAATGAAAAGAAGAAAAGAACAAAAAAAATCGCTCATAACCTAGCATTGACAAACCTTCGCTAAGGGTTCGAAACTTTGAAGTGTTTATTCAAAAAAATTAACATAATTCGTCTGACAGGGTAATGCAATGGCGTAGACATGCGTCTTTCTTTGAGGCTTGCAAAGGCTCAGCCCACATGCGACGCTGCGTCACTACTCCAGAGCAAAACCACAAACACAAACACCTCGATTGCTCCAAGGCAGCGAGTTGAAGCAATATGCGATAAATCGGTGACCGCATGTGCACTCCTAAGGCAGGACACAACTTTCAGCAGATTTCGGGCCGATTTTCTTTCAATAAGAATTCCACACTCAGCATACGGGAGTAGTTGCCGTGAGCTAAGGCGGCGCAATGACCCGCCTGTTCAACCCGTTAATACCGAACTTTCCATGCGACGGCTAGTGGATATCTAACCAGCGTGGATGCTCGCACAGCTCGCTCGTGAAAATATAATTGTTGAACGGCCTTTTTTTTCGTTGTTGTGCTTAAAAAGGTCTTAAGTATACTTTTCAAATTACTGATATTGTCTTTCGACCCTGACTTATGGATATATATCGCTGACTACCCTGCATAAAAAAAATTTCAACAGGCTTCTGCCACGCTTCAGCATCGTCGTCAACAGACCTGCTGACATCGTTGGATGATAAAAACTAGTGAGTACAGTGTAAACTAATCAAAATGTAATGAGCCAAAAATAGGATTAATGTATTGTCATAATCGGTGGATGTATGGAGATATATATTCTTGGCCAAATTATTTTAGTTTTTGTAGTGTAACCTGGCTCATGTATGCTCGTGCCCAATTAGAGTTTAGTTTGGAGAAGTAAAATCGTTATTCTTTTAACGATACGTATACTGAAGTCAGATCGTGACTTTAAGTTTTGTTTGAATGAAAATATATTGTAACGAAAACAGCGGAACCAACATTAGTCCGTTCTACTGTTCCGGCTGTGAAGTTACATTTATTCAACACCGCCGCTGTGCCCACAGCCGTCGACACGGCTCCACCCGCAAACGATGGGCTTATGTCGAGTACACCGCCAATATCGGTGCTGCCAACAGGGGCGGGAACTTTCGGAGCTACGAAGCCGCTGCCTGAGCCCAAAGAAACGGCGGCCCAGACGTGAACTACCGTGGCCCGAAAGAGCACCCGTCAGGTCATCTCGGCCAGACTGTTCCTATATTGGTACACCGGACCACTACGGTAACTAAAACTGCCGACGCAGTCGGCTTGTAATCTCACCTATCTATGAGGATTATTAGAAATGGTAGATACGGAGCCACCCCCTGTATACGACGGGACTAGACCGTGGACCGAGTTTCAAGGATTGCTAGACGATATGGCGGAGAAGTACCGTTGGTCGGAGATGAAGAAATGCCGGAAAATCTATATGAGCCTGCGTGGCCGGGCCCAACAATTCCAAACTACGTTGCCGGAGACAACGTTGGGTTCCTACGACGCGCCGACCACGTACTTTGAGTACCGATACTGTGAACCACCTGTTCCAGAATAGTGTGCAAGGGCCCAAGGAGTCGCAAAAGACTTCGCGGTGGACTTGGAATGGATAGGTCGAGCCGTAATCGGCGAATTACCGCCAGCTACTTACCACAGCATTATGGTACAGCGATTCATAAACGGCATCCGTAAGACGACCTAACATGGGTTGATTCTCGCTAGTAAGCCGAGAACACTCACGGAAGCGCTCGATATGTCGAGTCATCTGGAGGCACAATGCCGACGGAGGACCAATGGCGCCGTGCTAAACATCACCACGACTCAGGTACAGTTCCCAAGGAGGAATGACAGGAACTCGCGTCAAAGAAATGCGAGCCCTTCGAGCCGACCGGTAGCCACTTCGATGCACACGGGAAACTGGAGCAAGCCAGCCTTCGGGGGCCAAGGTTGGCAAGTAGCCAAAACAGCCCCAATAAGCATCCACCATCCCAAGACACGACCAATAAGCCGCTTGAGAAAACGGCTCCGCAGAATTCATAGCCCAACACCGCCGCGCCCATAACCCGCAACCTAACGGAGCACCTCGCTCAGAACACACCGCCGCTCAGACAACCCTGTGACGAACCTAAGTCACGCTTCAATGAAGTTGAAGCCGTTCTGACCCCGTTGTTTGACGAACCGCCGACCCGAGTGAGTACCCCGAGCCGCAGCGTAGACTCCTGGCTAGAAAGACAGCCACGCGTCACCCGTTTGAGCCACTCGCCATGGCCCCGCCGCCGCCCAAATAACCCTCAACTGGACCTAAGTCTCCTCCTCAAGTAGTTGAAGCCGTCCTGGGTCCGTTGTTTGCTAAGCCGCAGGCCGGAGTAAGTGCGCATCCACCGTTGGCTGAGCTTCCTGTGCCACGTCGTCGTCCCGGGACCTACTGGAGCCCCTCGCCATGGACCGGCCGCCGCCCAAACAACCCTCAACTGGACCTTAGTCTCCTCCTCAAGGAGTTGAATCCGTCCTGACCTCGTTGATTGCAAAGCCGCCGGCCGGAGTCAGTGGGCATCCACCGTTGGTTGAGCTTCCTGTGACCACGTCGTTGCCCCGGGACCTACTGGAGCCTCTCGCCACGGACCCGCTGCCACCCAAACAACCCTCTACAGGACCTCAGTCTCCTCCTCGAGAATTTGAGACCATCTTGACCATTGTCCGGATGCATCTACAACTCGGCCCGGAACCCCAAGCAGCGTTCCGGCAGCCGACCACATTGTCAAATGCGTTCCTATAAAGTCCGCCCACCGTGGCACAGTTACACTTTCCACAGAAGCTACGTATAGACTTGGTACACTCGGCTTACAGAGCTTACATTGTTTTATCTTTTTGCAGAAGCGTATGGTCCAATTTGTCGTTGATACGGGCGTAGCTGTTTCGTTGTTAAAAGCGATCTTAAGCAAAAGCTGACAGTCGCTGCGTGTCAGGTGACTTCACAAGACCCCTCCTCAGAATAGTTCGTGGCCACCGCACGAGCCACAGGAGGATTTACTATAGCGGACAGACCACTGAAGCACGAATTTTTGTTAATGGAAGGCGATACGCCCAGCCTGCTTGGCGTCGATTTCTTTCTGTGTTACCAGGCCACTGTGGACTTAATAGAGCGTTGTCTGAACTTTAAGTGGTGTTCATTATCTCTACATGTGCCTAACTCAGCACCGCCCATCCTGTTATACGCCACAGTCTCCACTAGTATCCCGCATACACCGACACACATATTCAAGTGGACTGCCCGTCGCCGAGTCAACCCCCATTTTTTTATCTTGGAACGTGGAATCATTCCCACCTACCCGCCGATATTGTTTTATGTAGTTCTCTCGTATAGTACGGTCATTATACGCGTGTTAAACCTGAGCCCAAAGGACCGTAAACTGCCTGCTCTAACGATATTGGGCCAATTGGAGCCAGTGGAAGTATCCCCTTTCACAACAGAAGGCACACAACGCCCGTGCAAGCTCAAATTGACTGGAATTCTCTGCAACCGAAAGATTTACTTGTGAAGTTACGCGACCAATTGCAACAGTTGCTCAAACGTTATGAACACGTGTTCGCGCAAAGCGATGATGATACTGGGCGCCACACTATCGAGACAGGCCACTTGAGCCCCATCAAACAGCCACCTCAGCGAGTGGCGCTGTCTCATATGCAGTCCGTGGTCTTAGTAAGAAAAAATGATAGCCCCAATGCGCAGAGTCGGCCGATGCCCGAAGCTACAGTCCGATTGGATCGGACCAACAACCGCGATTCGCCGCCACTCCGAATTGGTCTACGATGTGCGTCTTCCCGGAAAGCTTACCACCCGAACGGTGCACGTCAACCGCCTCGCCCCGTACCAAGGATCTACCCCGAATGTACTTGGCCAGGAGGCTCGAGTCTTAGAGGAAGGCAATGTAACGAAAACAGCGGAACCAACATTTGCATGTTCTACTGTTCCGGCTGTGTAGTTACTTTTTACTTACGTTTTATCGGTATATTGAATTAAGCCCCCAAAGCTAAGCTGCATATTAGACCATATCTTTACATTCTCTTCTTTTTCTGGATTTTGGCAAGTGAACAACTTGCTTCGGATATTGTAACAAGGCCTTGGATAACACGTGGCCTAAAAAAGAAAAGATAAAACTGCGAGTGATCTCAAGTGTTTCTTGGGTATATTGGCGTGAAAGTGGCCCCCTCTTACAAAATAAGTTAAGCTACCCGTGGCGAAGCCATATAACTGTGGCCAAATTTCGCTAAATTATGATAAAATTAAAATGTAATATTTCATTGGGCACCTTAGCTTAATAACATCACATAACTAGGGTAGTTGCAACAACTACCAAAGATGCTGCAACAGCTAGGGTGTGTAGTGGCGTTTGTCGCCAGATAAGATATCAAAGTTTATATTCCAATAAAAATAAAACAAACCAAAAAAAAAAAAAAAATGGCAAACACGTATGAACCTTGCAATCAGATGTAACCTAAGGTCTGTGGGAAATTTTTGTACCCTTAAAGGGGGTGACCACTAATCTTCTTTTAAAATTTGGTGACTCTAGCTCAAAAACTGTGGGAGATAGAGCCATTTCCGAATTGCGACTTTGATATCCCGGTCACGCCCACTAGAACGCCCCTCAGCCACCCCGCCTTAAAAAATCGGAAATGGCCATATCTCCCAGAGTTTTTGAGCTAGCGTCACCAAATTTAAAAGTAGATTAGTCGTTACCCCATTTAAATACGCGTCCAAAAATATACCACCCGCGCCCACTCCCACCCCCTCAAATTGCGAAAGTCTATATGAAAAGCTAGTCACAAAATTTTCAAGGTAGTTGGGTGGTAACGCCCTTTAAAAATCGTAAAAAAAATTTCCGGGCCACGCCCACTCCCGGCCCCGAAAATTTACATCTCCCACAATTTGGAGCTGCAGTCACCAAATTTAAAAGGCACATAGTTGGTCACTTATATTAAAGCTCGGTAGGAAAATTTCCGGCCACGCCGGAATGTGTATAATTTACACAATTTTAAACGTACCTTACCAAAAGATTGATTGAAGATAGAACGTCCCCAAGCCACACCGACTTAAAAAATCGGAAACGGCTATATCTCCCACAATGTTTGAGCTAGAGCCAGCAAATTTTAAATGTAGATTAGTGACCACCCCTTTAAATACGGGTACAAAAATTTCGTACCCACGCCCATACCCGCCAACTCCCTCCCCCGCAAAATGCGAAAGCCAAAATCTCTCACAGTTTTAAAGCTACAATCACAAAATTCTTAAGGTAGATGGCTGGCAACGCCCTTTAAAGATCGTAGAACAAATTTCACGGCTAGAGTCACCAAATTTTCAAGGTAGTTGGCTGGTAATGCCGTTTAAAAACCGTTAAAAGAAATGTCCGGGCCACGCCCACTCCCGCCCCCGAAAATCTATATCTCCCACAATTTTGGAGCTAGAGTCACCAAATTTTAAACGTAGATGGCTGGTCACCCCTTTAAAGATCAAAAAAAGATTTCCTGGCCACGCCCACTCCCGCCTCAACAAATCGCAACATGCTGTATTTTGGAGCGGGTTGGTTACTCATTTTAAAGCTCGATAAGAAAATTTCCCGGCCACGCTCACTTCCGCCCCCACAAACCGCGAAAATCTATATCTCCCACATTTTAAGGCTAGATTCACCAAATTTTGCAGACAGTGTTTGGGTGACCTCCTCTTAAGATCGAGCCAAAAAATATTAGACACGCCTGCCTCAGCCCCTGCGAAATTATTTTTTTATACTTACATTCTTTATTAAAATTTTTTTTGTGCCCCTGACAATCGGTGGTATTCCTCTCTTAAGCAAATATTTGGCTATGTTCAGGGATGGTAAGAACCTTTAACAGCCCTACTCAAAATGGCATATTGTCTAATGTCAGCGAGCGTAGTGTCTTTGACAACCATATCCCATTTCCGGGAACGAAGGTTAGTTAGAGGTTCAGGAATAGTGGCTCTTTGTTTCTAACCCAGACAGGCGATCCGAACAGTACTGCTCGAAGCAAACCAATAATACGAGTGTTGTCCAGTTTTGGCTTACGAACAAAACTGGAATTTTAAGTTGCCCGAAAAAATGGTTTTTATTTTTTTTGTTACATCAATTTAATTGCACCATTGCTAAGCAAATAAACAACCAATTCAATTCGGGTATATAATATATTTAAAAAGCCTTGTTTTGCCTCTTTCCTTATTTTTTTCTCTTCGACAAAATTTTGTTCGATCATTCAGATTTGACACCCACCAATTATTAGCTGCGGATTAGCCGAATTGCTGCCGAAGCGACGCTCAGAGTATGAAGCCCCCAATGCGGATAAGCTAAGCTTAGCCCCGCAGTCTGTGATAAGCAAAGAAAAGAAAAAATCTATAATTAAACCAAATTTTTTGTTCGCGCAAGCAGTGATTTTCTTAAGAGAATGCTTAAATGGCCAAGTTAAAGTAAAGTGACACACCTGAAAGCCCTGAAAAATATAGATTTAATTTGAGAGATTTAAACAAAAAAAAAAGGAAATGATAGTTTTTTAATAATTTAGCTGTAAAAAGGAGAAAGCCTAAGTTCTAATAACTTATCTCTAACTCTCGGCTGCCCAGGAAATACGTTGAATTCAGCACACCCCACCCACAAAAGAAAGAAAAGAGAAAATGTAAGAAAAAAGAAAGGTAAAAACAAAAGTTGTCAAGTTTTGTTTAAAAGATGTGAAACCTAATTTTGGGTTACAGTTATTCTTTCTACAATTCAAAATTATCTTATTTTGTTATTTTTTTTTTTTGTGTGTACGAAACCATGTGCAGTGCCGAAAGAAAAATGTGAGAACTGTTGTATTACAAAAAAAAAAAACAAATAAACAAAGAAAAAATCAAAAAAAATTACCAACAAATGATTTGTGACTCATATATATTTTGTGTGTTTCCAATTTCTTTCTTAAAACCGGAAAGGAATCATAAAAACTAATTATTTAATCAACCAATAGCAAAAAAAAAACCCTACACTCTCTTAATCCACGTAGCATAATTCTCTGCAAGCCGAATATCGCCGAAAAATCTTTCGTCGTAGAAGCTGGATAAAACCGTAAGTCTGTATCACCTTTTTTCTTAAATTGCTGATCTCGGCAAGAAGTATTAATAATGCTGAAATTCTGCCTAATCAAAAGTGACCTGCACTCACTAAAGTCACGCTCTCTTAATAATGCATACGCGCAGAGCAAGCCCAAGCTAAAACGCGAACGCTAAACTTCCCTGTGCCGAATGACAAGCTCGACAGCTGTTAAGCGCAACCATTCACTTTTTTCTTTGATCTTTGGCTTGCACGTGCAGCTGTAATTGCTTAATCTTCGAAGCGAGCGAATTACATATACATAAACATATATAATTTTTTTCCCACATTATCTAGATAGCCCGTTGCTATGATTACTCATAGTCATCTTCTAAACATCTACTGCTGTTCGACACTGACACATGAAAGTTACACCCCACCAGCGCCGAGTTTAGTGTTATAAACAAAAAGCTTTGTTTTAATGGACATATTTTATTTAATAATTTCAACACTATCTTTAATGATTATCGTAATAGGATAATTTTAAGAGGATAATAATATTTTCTACCTAGTACCACTTATGCTTCTGCTGAAGTTCATATAAATTTCTTTAAATCCGGAAATCATGCCTGCCAGTATTACAGGAATAATACCCACCGAGCCACCCTTGGGCATAGATTCTGCTTTTCTAACGTCTTTGTAAAAGCATGTGATCAGCTTAAATGGTATGGCCAAAAGGTAAACTCTGAACTTTTTTAACGCTTCTGTCACTGCTAATATTTCAAGTTCATAATTTGAATATTTACGCTGAGCGTCCGTCCTCTTTTGACTTATAAAATATAGAGGATGCAATTGTCCGTCATCTCGAAATTTTTGCATAAGTATAGCTACAAACCCGTCTATCGATGCATCAGTGTGGACTTTTCCTCTTCGTACTTCTGGTTATATATAGCTATCACCGAATTTGAGGTCAAACACTTCTTAACAATATTAATAGTCCTTTCTTTGTTTGGACCTATAATAAATCTCATGTTACTTTTTGTCATATCTGTTAATGGTTTCGAAATAATGGCATAGTTATAGATAAACTTCCTGAAATATCCAATAAGACCCAGACAACTTTCAAGCTGTTTACGTGTCTGCGGCGTCTTATATTTTGAAACACCATCTATTTTTTGCGGCGTCGGGTACAACTTTTTAAACTCTATAATAAGACCCAAAAACTGCATTCTAATGTGAAGAAAATGACATTTCTTCAAATGCAGCTATAGCCCGTACTCTTTACAGGTTTTCATAATTTCAGACAGATTTTCGAGTGATTCTTTTTCGTCCTTAGCTGGTATGATGACGTCGCCTACGTACGGAAGGGCAATACCTATACGAGAAAGTGGCCTGAAAACAGCGTGCCTTTCGAACCCTCTATGTAAATTGGACAAATCAAACGGCACATTTCTAAACTGATATTGGTCGTTCTGCGTAACAAATAAGATGCACTTCTTCATTCTTCAAATCGATCTTGTTATATATCAAAGCGTTTAGCAAACGATCGAGTTTATTATCTATTAAGGGCAATGGGAAATGGTCTTTAATGATTACGTTATTAATGCGCCAGTAATCGATACAAAGCCGAGATGTGCCATCAACTTTTTTGATAAGTACCACTGGACTCGTAAACTCAGACTCTGATTCTTCATACCATTTTGTAACCATTCGTCAACCTGTACTTCAATAATTTGTGTCGCTGTTAATTCAAATCGTCGTGGCCGCGAAAAAATTTTAGCATCATCTTTTAAAATTATTTTCATTTTGATGTTTGTTGTTTTACATTTTGCTGGCTTATACGTTTGAACTATTTCGTGTACCTTGTTTTTAGTATAATCATTAACTATTGCGTTTACATCGAGCTGATCATTCTCACTAACGGCATATATTTTAATATATTTGTTTCGTCACTTTTGTTTTCTTCAGCCGTCTTACGTACGCTTACACCGTCGCGATTAAATAATATTTCCGTATCCAAACAAAGTTCTTCTCCAATTATTATTTAAACGTCCATACAGCTTTCCGACACCACGTAAAAGTTCAAAACATAATAATTTTTGTCTATGCGTATAGAGTGTTCAAACTGCCCAATCGGCTTAATTTTATTTGCGTCACAATCATTATCAAATCCAACTAAATAAACGTTACAGTTTTTTAATTTTGGTGAGAATATCTCTTTATATACATCCGCGCGTATGATTTTAAAAATTTCTGCCCGTATCAAACAATGCTAAGCACTTCTTATTTTTGAAAAAAACTTCTTTAGATGTTAACTCAGTTTTGTTTTTCACAACACGCACCTTTAATTTTCTTTCGTTTTAATTTTCAGTTTATCTTTACAAAATTTCGATATGTGTCCAAATTGAATTCATTTAAAACACTCTCTTACTTTCTCCTTTCTCTTGTAGTTGTTTGCTAAATGCTCCTTTTCTCCACAGTAAAAACAATTTATCTCCTTTTTGCTATTTCGTTTACTACTTTGCGTTACATACATTCTTTTCTCTTTCCCAATTTTGTAAATCTTATACGTTTTCACTCAATTTTTCAGTCTTTTAATTTGCTTTGAAACTCACTCAACAATGCACTTTTCAACGCAGCCCATGAATTCAAATGTTTCTCACACAAATCACTCCAACATATAAGTGTGAGTTCATTAATATATATTTAGTTGAGCCTTTCACTTAATTACGTGTGAGTTAATGTACAAAAGACTGTCAATTCAAAACGATGTTCACAAGACGAGATTCTGTCGCAGAGTGTCTATTTCACAACTCATTTCTTATTGTTGCGTCAACTGCAAAGCTACAAAAGAGAACAGAGAACAAGCTAGAATTGGCGACCACTCCGTGTTGTCTTAGCTACCAACCCTGGTCTTAGAGTTTTCACATACGGTCGTTCTGACGTGTTCTTCGACCCGAAGGAATCCCACATCTTCATGAACATTGCCACTGTTGTGGTTTTGTAAGGTCCTTGTCCAGCGCCGAACTTCTCTACCTCATACCTGCTGTGCTTGTTTACTTTTTCTACCATGTATGGCCCCAAGTATTTGCCCTTTAATTTCAAACCTGTACCATACTGGGTACGTTTTATGGCTACCAGATCATTTTCGCTATATTGACGATCCGTTTTCCTCTTTGAATCGAACTCTCTTTTATTTTCTTCCTGCAACTTCAGTATATTTTCAAAAGCTTGGTCGCGTACTTTATTTCTTTTCTCTTCTAAGTCTTCGAATAAACTTTCCCTAATTAGCTCATTCATTTCAAAGGTACCTGGCATACGCATTTCAAAACCCGTAAGTATTTTAAATGGAGAAACCTTAGTACTTCTTGGTGCTGTATGATTTATGATTCATTGGACTCTCCCAATATTCTTATACCAATTTCCGGGACTCTCATGGCTTAATTTAGAAAGCATTGGTACCACAATTTTGTGTATTTTTGCTACTTTACCATTACCGCGCGGAACGCCAGTAGCTATAAAAAAAATGTACAATGTTCTGCTTCTCACACTAGTCCTTGAAAACATGAAACGTAAAGGCAGCACCTCTATCAGAAATAAGTCGTACAGGATTTCCAAACAAACTAGCTTGCCTTTCTAAACAACAAACTACTTCATCAACTCCTGTGCTGCGAGTCGGATATTCCCACACAAATTTCGAAAATCCATCAACGACAACTAATATGTGGTTATTACATTTGGTCGACTGCTCCATTGGCCCTACGTCGTCGATATGATAAGTGCACAATGGTGTATCTCCCTTATCTATCGGCGTCAGATACCTTTCTCTTTTCCCTGCCTTTGCATTTACAATAATGCATTCTACGCAGTTTTTTGCAACTCGGAGAACTTTCTCTTTCAACTTCGGGATGTCGTAACTCTTCTCTATGAGATCTTGCGTTTTCTTAGCAGGCCCTGCCTATACCCAATCTGTATTATCTCGTTTTCCATTTGGTATGGTACAACAACAAACTCACGATTTGGGTCTTTGAAAAGAATTTTATTATTGATATAGAAGTCTTCATAGCCCCCTTCTTCTACGACACTACGCATGACTTTAGTCTACTCGTCCCTCACCTGCGCTTCTCTGAGACGATGTAAAATGCTGTCCGTCAGCACAAAACGTGATACGCGACTCAGCGCATCAACATAATGCATTTTCGAACCCGAACGATGCTCAATTTTGAAATTAAAGTCCAAATACATTGCCCATCTAGACACCCGCAGAGGAACTTCCTTTTTCTTCATTGTAATAGCGAATGCGTTGGAATCAGTTACAATCTTGAACTTTATACCCGTCACATACACTCTCCACTTGACCAAAGCACCAATGACAGCTAGGACTTGTCTTACGGCTCATATACTGCACAGGATGAAACAAGCAATCTTCCGGGTCCTTTTGAAGCAACACCCCTCCGAATCCGTACTTACTGACATCTGTATGAATTACAGTTTCTAACTTTGGGTTGTACAATTTCAAAACTGGACCACTTATTAAAGCTGACTCTAACTGCTCGAACGCGATATGCTGCAGCTTCCTGAATTCATACTTGGCATCTTATCTCAAGATATCGGACAACGGCTTAGCCATAACTGCATAGCCTTTAACAGATTTTCGGAAATATGATGTCAAACCTATAAATCTCCGAATTTCCTTTTTGTCTCGAGGTATTGGGAAAATAGCAACTGTCTGCGTCTTTTCCTCACTTGCCCTTATGGTACCATTCTGCACAATGTAACCCAAGAAGTTAACTTTCGTCTTTAATAACTGACACTTCGACCAATTTATACGTAGACCATTTTTGCCTGCAACTTCTAGAACTCATTTCAGTTTGATCACACCATTTTCTACATTTTTTAATGATTTCGTCCATATAAACTACTGCATCTCCAGCCTGAATTAAATCACGCATAACTGCCATAATAAATCTTGTGAACACTGCTGGCGAGTTTGAGATTCCGAAAGGAACATATAAAAACTCATATTGCCTTTTTGTGTCATAAACGACGTATATTTCTGCGAACTGGTTTCTACTGGATCATAGAAAAACCATTTGTCAGATCCAAAGTAGTAAAAACTGATGCGCCCTGTAACTTCTCTAAGACACACTCCATGTGCGGCATCGGAAAATTATCCCGAATCTGTAGTAGCCACATATACATAAGGAAATAGTAGTTTTACGTTTAGTAGTAGATGTCAAAGCGTCGCCAAAGCTAGTTTACAACAGTGCCTTTAAAACTGTAACGATCCAACAATGCCTTTAAAGCTCTATTCTGGAAGCTTTTATCTAGGTCAGCTTTTAAAAAGCTTTGGAGTTATTCGCATAAGCTTAGCGTTATCTTATCGATTGTAACTCATAAACTTAGGATTATCTGCCCGATTAGTAAGCTCTGCAGATTAAAATTGAGTGTCTAGACGCCAGATCTGGCTACTGTTCCGTTAAAGTCTGGCGCCTAAGCTAAGCTGCCTTTAAAGTGAGCAGTACAGATGCATAAGATATTCAAAAGCGCGGCAACAGCATGCAGGTCTCTTTAGAAACTATTTTGCATTTAGTCCGATTGGAGTAATACACCAAAGTGGACGTATATACTGCATTATTATTACTATTATACAACGATTCGAGTGACGTAACGATCACGTGCATTTGCCGCTAATAGAGAGCTGAATTTTAATTGGAAAAATAAGGAAAGGATAAAATAATAGTAGTCCCATTGTTGGATACCATTAAACAATCCATAGTCTGTCGAGTGGACGGGTATGTGAATGTCTGTAAAAGTGCTATGGTATTATAATTATTCGCCTGTCCAACAAGGTACTTAGGCCAATGCTTTGGAACCCGAGTTCAGTATCTCTTGGGATATACACGAAAAGCACTGGAAGCCCTAATTTTGGCTATTCGTCCCGAATCCCTTTGCGTCTGTCTGATGGGCGTTGTACCATAAGCTGCCACAGCAGTCATTGTCGGATTGGCACGCGAATAGCAGCAACTACTATAATCAAGTATCGAGGAGAAACCGACATCCCAAATCTTTAATTAATTAAAAAAAAGTTAAACATCTAATTTTCCCTTTAAATCAATCATTTGGTCAATTAATTATCTCGAACAACTCCCTGGCGCTAAGTATAATTATGCTTATACTTAGATAAGTAAACAAAAGAAATACGTGGACGGCAGAAGCCAAGATTCTCAAACTTTAAGCGATTGCGATGTGTAAAAAGAAATATCGTTTCTCCTTTGCATAGATTTTAAATTGCTATTCATTTAATTATTTTTCCAAGGGGAAGGATATTGCATGGGCATGTTTCTTTTTTTACTATTAATTTCCAATATGATTGGTTTCTTATATCTCGGTATACGACTTTGTCCACAGCACCTCATCGTCCCTAAGCTCATCGACATCGAGGAATATGTAAGTGCGTAACTCTCTATATGGCAATATAAGTTAGCCACTATCATTAAAATTTATAATAATTCTTTTCTAACCTATATACATTAATATATTAATATAGACACACGAATATTGCCCTTAATATACCTACGGGTCTAATTTGTTAAGTAAGAAGAGAAATTGAATGAATTTGAATCGCGTCGTGGAAAATATATATTTATATTTTACATTGAATTTATGATGTACTAAAACTTTTTCTTATTCGTCCTGAGTACATCATGGTGAACATGGGAGCAGCAGAATGATTAGGTAACACAATTCATAAAGGAGCGTAACAAACCGGTTATTGTTGCGCAGGCAGGGAGGGTAAGGATCATAGGGACTCATTTCCACCTGAGAGCCCTAAATTGAGTCGCTACGATTATAGAATACAATTCGTGTCGGGAAATAGTTTTTTTTTTTTGTGTGTACCTCTAAAACGTTCAATATGTCACGAGCGAGTACTTTTTATCTGGAGAGAGTAGACCGACCGACATAAGCCGGCGAGTTAGCAAGAGCATAGCTAGCAGTGCACTTTTCCGAAAGTTGATGAGATTTTAGGAA
The DNA here is from genome assembly GCA_035043565.1 of Drosophila robusta. NCBI lineage: Eukaryota > Metazoa > Arthropoda > Insecta > Diptera > Drosophilidae > Drosophila > Drosophila robusta. The sequence continues at coordinate 28,289 of JAWNMW010000079.1, forward strand.
TTACAATCTGTTACTCATGCAAGGTAAAGATTGTCCATAATCCAACCTTATTCCAACTCAAATTAACAAATAGACTAGATAAGGTTCAAAACAAATTGTATTTCGTAATCAGAAACTGATTATGCTGCTCACTTGTGCTAACCATGGTTAAAAAGGACGAATATGTTGAAACGTGATTTATTATAGAAATTTTCTTTTAGTTGGTTTTAAGCTCGTTATCAATTTAGTTACATATAATGGCGGTACACCATAGTACCGATAATTTAGCAGCAGCCTTGAATGAGGCAGACCTGTTTTGTGGTATATGCCAAGAGGTCTTTAGAGAACAATTAAAAAGCTCTCACGTATGTCCAGTGCAAGCTCCGACATGACAACAATACACTCGCTGCAGAATTACAATCAGCACGGCAGTCAATTTTAACGGCTCTAGAAGTAATGTACAGTAATGTACAAGTAACTGCCATACCTAATCCCCGGGGATAGAAAACTGGTAGATGTAGAGGTTATAGCCGCGGAATAACTCCCAAACAGGGTATGCAAACTCGGGTATGCTAATCAGCAGGGCTTTACCGAGGGACATTTATCCCTAGATAGTATGGGAGATAGGTCACTTGGTCAGGAAACAAACGATAGCATTACAAGCTATGTTAATTCAATCATGCCAGAGCAACAAAACGTCCTAATGGATAATCTTAGTTCTTTTATTAAATCCTCTATTGAACCGGCTATGCAGACGCAGTTAGCCAGTCTTAGTATCGCTAAGGCGAATGCTATAGAAAATACAGTACGACACATCAGCATCGCTAGATAATCAGAATTTAAGTAGAACAGATCGCGTGAATAATATAAGTCCTCAAAATCGAGCATTTGGGAGTCTCAGAAACAGCCAGTCGTCAGTAGCCATCGCACCAGAAAAAGCAGCAAATATTCTGCTGAACTGTCGCATAAAATTAGACGCTTCTAAAGAATCAAGTATGTAGAAGAATTTGTCTATCGAGTTCGTTCACTGACAACCCAAAATCTCAACAATGATTATCAGTTATTGTGTGATAATTTGCATTTGCTGTTCACAGTCATAGCCAGTGACTGGTTTTGGAACTTTCATAAAAAAATCTCCAACTTTCTTGGCAATCATTTTGTTCTTCATTTCGATAGAGATATGATGATGCAAAAGACGATTTTGACCTGTGGGAATTGATAAGGAAGTGACAACAGAAGGACAATGAATCCTTCGACGATTTTCAATCAGCGATTGAAGACCTAGTGTTCCGACTTTCTCATGAAGTTAGTGGGGGCAAATTGATTGATATTTTAAAACGGAACGCTAATTGTGCTCTTCGATACGAACTCCTACATTTAAAAATTAATAATAGGAGCGCGTTACGAGAAGAGGTCAAAAAGCATGAATACTTTTGTCGAGAAAATAACAAGTTTATGTTTAGGGCCAAAACAAGCACACATAATGTGGCTGAGATCCTTAGCGAAAGTAAGAGAGCTCGAAGACGGAAATATCTCAAAGATACAACGTCGAAAAATAGTCCGTTGGAATTGTGACAAAACAGGACATCGTCGATAAGTTGACTGTGTGGGAGAAAGGCGCGTGTTCTGTTATGGGTGTGGGGCAACAAATACTTTTAAGCCTAGATGTAGTAAGTGCAATCCATCGGAAAACCGCAAGAAGGATGCGCAAACCAACATAGTTTTGACGCATCCGACCGCGATAGCCGTTTATTGCGTTGTTGGATTCTGGGGCTACAATCAGATGCCTCGGCAATGAATCAGATGACATTTTCATAAAACACCCCAAGACACGAAAATGTTCTGGCAGCATTCGAACGGCCACCAACGAACGTTGTCCGGTAGTAGCAAAATTTAGTATACCTATTAAGTTTCGGGAGCATAACAAGGTGGTCGAATTTTTCATTACCTAACCTTAAACAGAACATTTACCTAGGCATATATTTCTGGAAAGATTTCGACGTGTTGAACAGCTTACATGCTTCCTTGGACTTTCGGGATGGTATCGTCGATTTATCAATAACTATGCAACTGTAAGTTGTCCCTTGACTGAGCTGCTAAAAAAGCGCCGGTCCTTTACCGGAAATGAATCTGCTGAAGGAAAAAAGCTTTTTTAACTTCACCACCGATGCTGTCAACTCCAGACTTTAAAAAGCCGTTTCTTTTAGTTTGTGTTGCTAGTACTTTTGGCTTAGATTACGTCTTGTCCCAACTAAACAAAGAAGGAGAGGAATTGCCAATAGCCTTTATATGAGAAAGGTTCTCTAAAGCACAGCGAAATTATTCGATAACAGAGCTTCAATGTTTAGCTGAAATTAAAGGAATTAAGAGTTACATGGAAGGGCAGGACTTCGAAGTCATTACAGACCATGCGTCATTACAGTGTTTGATGAAACAAAAAGATTTAAATGGAAGATGGGCACGTTGGGCAATAAAGCTCCAAAGTTTCGCTTTCAGGATCTCACATCACAGTGTATCTCAAAATGTTGTGGCCGAGGCAATTTCACGCCAGAATGAAACTCAACGCCGTCGAACTCGACGAGTGCGGATCAATAGTGGATCGAAGTTCAAACGAATTCAAGTCGCAAGAGTATCATGTTCTCTTAGATCAAATTCGTGAAAACAAATCTAAATTACCAGACCTTCGGAAAGGACAGCCGATATTATTTCAAGAGCACATGATCTTCCAAACGCTGCCCACAGTGGCATCGGCAAAACAATTGATAAAATGAAAAGATATTTGTTTTGAGCAAATATGGTTAAGCAAATTAGGGAATGTGTCGCTCAATGTCGCCATCTGTCGCCAAACAAAAAGTAGTTTTGAAACCCCCAATGGGGAAGCCAATGATCTCTGAACGCCCGTTTCAAAAACTTTCCATGGATATTTTAGGGCCATACCCCAATACAATACTACTCACAATACTACATTTCCTTTTTGTGTCCGTTAAAAAGGTTTACTGCAAGTAAAATTTGTGAATTTCTGGAGAATATGTTGCTTTGTACATTTGGAGTGCCTCACACTATATTGACCGATAATGGTTCGCAATTTGTGCCAACCGCTTTTGAATCCTTTTTGACCAAATTCGATGTCACCTATTTGCACAGCGATATATTCGCCGCAAGCAAACGCAAGTAAGCGTCTTAACCAATCAATATTAGCTGCCATAAGGACGTATATAGGTGACGATCATACTAATTGGGATAGGAAATTGCCAGTGATTAGTGCTGCTCCCTTACTTTTTAGTCTTTGGATAAAACATGATTCTAAATGGCAAGGATTATGAATTGCTACGACGTCTCTGAATGTTATCAGATGATACTAGAGTTGACTCTCAAAGTGCCTTACAGGTTATGAGACAGACAGCGCAATAAAAGATAGCCGATTCTCACGAGCGTAACGCTTACGTTTACAATCTGCGCTGTCGGACCTTACAACTTAAAGTGGGAGCCTCAGTTTTTGCCCGAAATTTCTGCTAGAGTAACGCAATCAAGAAATTTAGTGCAAAATTCGCACATGTATCCATTCCTGCAATTGTAACTTACCAATTATCGGATAATAAGGGTCAAAATTTAGGAGTGTGCCACCTCAAGGACATTCAGCTAAAGTCGTGACCATCGCCTTTTTCGGTTTCAGTCTTGCTAATAATTACTATCCGGCTTCAACTTCAGCCCGGCGCCTAAGCTTAGCTACCGTAAGAGTGAGCAGTACAGATGCATAAGATATACAAAAGCGCGCAACAGCATGCAAGTCTCTTTAGAAACTCTTTTGCATTTAGTCCGATTGGAGCAATACACCAAAGTGGTCGTATATAGTGCATTACTATTACTATTATATGATCCGTGTGACGTAACGATCACATGCATTGGATGCTAATAGAGAGCAGAATTTTAATTGGAAAAATAAGGAAAGGATAAAATAATAGTAGTCCCAAAATAATAGTAGATACCATTAAACAATCCATAGTCTGTCGAGTGGACGGGTATGTGAATGTCAGCAAAAGTGTTATGGTATTATAATTTTTCGCCTGTACAACAGGGTGCTTACGCCACTGCTTTGGAACCCGAGTTCAGTATCTCTTGGGATAGATATGAGAAACACTGGAAGCCCTAATTTTGTCAATTCGCCCAGAAGGCCCGAATCCCTTTGCGTCTGTCTGGTGGGCATTGTACCATAAGCTGCCACAGCAGTCGCTGTCGCATAGGCATGCGGATAGCAGCAACTACTATAATCGAGTATCGAGCAGAAACTTACATCCCAAATCTTTAATTAATTAATAGGAGGTTGAACATCTATTTTTTTTAATTTAAATCAATCATTTGATCAATTAATTGTCTCGAGCAACTCCCTGGTGCTAATACCTGATTATACTTAGATTTTGATAAGTAAACAAAAAAAAGAGGTTTGAGTTAATGCGTAACTCTCTAAATAATTTCGAGTTTCGAACAACGTTATTCTTTTTTTGGTTCCTGTCGTGGCAAATACGTGGATGGCAGAAATCAAAACTCTCAAACTTTAAACGATTGCGATGTGTAAAAAGACATATCGTTTCTCCTTTGCATAGATTTTAATTTGTTATTCATTTAATTATTTTTGTAAGAGGAAAGGATGTCGTATGGGTATGTTTCTTTTTATTTTTTTGAACTATTAATTTCTAATATGAATGGTTTCTTATATCTCCGTATACGACTTTGTCCACAGCACTTCATCGTCCCTGAGCTCATCGACATCGAGGAATATGTAAGTGCGTAAATCTCTATATGGCAATATAAGTTAGCCACTATATTTAAAATTTATAATAATTCTTTTCTAACCTATATACATTAATATATTAATATAGCCACACGAATATTGCCCTTAATATACCTACGGGTCTAATTTGTTAAGTAAGAAGAAATAATGAATGACTTTGAATCCCACCAAGGAGTCGTGGAAAAAAAAAAAAAAAAATATATATATATATATATATATATATATATACATCATATATATACATATATATATATATATATATATATATATATATATATATATATATATATAATTGAATTTATGATGTGCTAAAATTCGTTCTTATTCGTACTGAGTAGATCATGGTGAGCTTCCATGTTCATATATGATTAGGTAACAGAATTCAAAAGGGGTGTATTCCAACTCAAATTAACAAACAGACTAGATAAGGTTCAAAACAAATTGTATTTCGTAATCGGAAACTGTCTTACTAATTATGCTGCTCACTTGTGCTACCCATGGTTGAAAAGGACGAATATGTTGTTTGGACGTAGATGTACTAACGAAAGGTACATTCAAGTGGCCCAACGACACCAAGCACGGGCTCGTTAACGCGCGGACCCAGGCAAAATGCCACCCACCTCCCGCCCAACCGACCGAGGGGCGCTCCGCATACCGTGCGGTGACAAAGATACCAAACAAATGAACAGATGACAAAGAACTATCGTTTTAATAACAGGGACAGAAGATGCCTTATTTAATATAGGGAAAAGATTGTTATAACTAGAGCATAAGATCTGAAAAGGGTTATGGATAGCATAGTTTGCATTGCACATTTTAAGAGGAAGCGGTAAAAAGTTCCTCGTATTTCTGCACGGAACCTCAAAACTAATTTGGCTGATTAATTCTGAAGAATCAATTTGTTGTTTGTTTGTGTTTGTGTAAGAAGATTACACCTAGCATGGTTCTACGATTAGAAAGAGAGAGTCTACTACGGAAGAAGGCATGCAGGAGGGCAAAAAGCAGAAATTGTTTTTGCACGGATTCAATTCTATCCTGATGAATCTTGTATTGGGGACACCATATACAAGGTCCATATTAAAGAATTAGACAAACAAGTGAAGTATTAAGAGTTTTAGTAATGTAGGGTTCGTCAAATTCTTTCGACCAGCGCTTTATGAATCCCAGCACTCCAAACGCTGGATTAGCAGCAGTAGAAATATGCTTGTCAAATTTAAACTTGGGATCAAGAAGAATACCCAAATCATTAACGGACTCAATACGCTAAGAGGTTTACCATTCAGAAAAAAGGGCATACGTCTATAAAAAGACATAATTTTACACTTACAGTAATTAAGGTTTAATAAATTTACTTGACACCAGGTTTGGAAACTGTCAAGGTCGAATTGCAAATTTTGTCCAGCTAGAGACTTAGTAGACGGCAGGCAAAGTTTTACGTCATCGGCGTACATCAGCACCCGAGAATGGTTTATTACAGATGGAAGGTCATTTATAAACAAAGTGAATAATAACGGACCAAGGTGACTTCCTTGTGATACTCCGGAAGTAACATGAACATGTTTATAGACAAGGCCTTTAAAGTAAACTTTTTGGGTTCTTAAAGATAAATAGTTAGATATCCAAAGAATTATGTTATTTAGAAATCCCAGAATATGAAGCTTATACGGTAAAAGCGAATGATTAACAGAGTGAAACGCCTTACTGAAATCAGTGTAAATAACATCTGTTTGCATTTTATTTTGGAATCCCTTAATAACAAGAGAGGAGAATTCCAATAGGTTAGTGGTAGTAGATCTATATTTCATAAAACCGTGCTGCGAGGGTGAAATTATAGTTGAACGGATACATAGAATTATTGTGCCATTAATTGCAAAACTGAGCCAGAACAATTCGTCAAAATGGTACACTCAGGTGAGCAATGTACAAAAGATAATAAATAACACTCCACCAAGAAGCACCAAAACAACACCTTTTAAGATATTGACAGGATTAAACATGAGAGTTAAAGAGAGTTTGGAAATAACAGAATATTTAGAAGAACTGATAGAATACGAATTAAATTCCGACAGAAATGATATAAGAAAGCAAGCACAAAAAAATATAGAAACAATACAAGAAGAGAATCGTAAAGGTGGTAATAAGTATAGAAAACCAGGAGCTTTATCAGATAGGAGACTTAGTAGCTATTAAGCGAACACAATATGGAACGGGCATGAAGCTAAGACCCAAGTTTTTTGGACCATATAAAATAGTTGAGAAATTAAACCATGAAAGATGTAAAGTTAAAAAAATAGGGAGAACATAAAGGTCCAAATGAAACTAATACTATTGTTGAATTTATGAAAAAATGGTAATATCAGTCAGACGAATGTAAAGTCAGGACGACCGAATGTAGGAATAAGTTAGATTCTAAGTCTATTCAGCCCTGGTACGATATGTTATCGACCAGCAGTATGATAAGTTGTTTTGATCGAATGAAGAAATGAATCACAGAGCAGAAGCGAGAGAGAATTGTAGTCGCATGCGGAGTAAAAGAAACGATTTTGTTAAAATATGTTTAAGCGCATCCCTACCATCACGTATTCAAACTACATATATTTTCGAATTAAGAAAATGATAATTTTTTGTGAAGAATTTTTCACAATTTTTTGGCTTTAAAATTCGAGGAAAAGTCGAAAAAAATATGTCTTGTTTGTTACTTATTTCTTTATATAGATGATTATAGATTTATTAGGCGTTGTTTAAGATATTAATCATTAAAATCAATGGAGAGACGGCTGAGATATTATTATTTCAGCAAACCTGCTTTATATCGTGGGTCAAATTTGGCTCGGATTGGCCTGAATCGGCAGAATGTTTGGCGTTACTGAGGGTGTTCGCGAACAGATGGAAGTGGTTTTGTTTTTCTTCTTTTTTTGCCGAGGATGTAGGATTGCATGTAGATCGCCTACTTTACTCAAGCGATAATCTCCTTTGAGTAATGATCAAAATTGCAAGCTTTCCTCTGCAAAACCCACTAAAAAAGACAATATTTTTAAAACTTAAAACCAATCTCACCATAGCAAAATTTTTATAAGTAGTTTTTCGTCATATATGTATCAGAAAAAATACGTTTGGCAACAATGGCAATTCGGTAGTTACCTAGTGTTATTCATAGATAATGTGGAATATGTAGTTTGAAAAAATGTTGCAAACAGATCTTCGATGTCCTTATCTGCGTTCGGTCTCACGTTTTCAAATGTTACAGCTGACGGCAAAATAGAGAATTAGAGAATTTACAAATCTAAAAAAATTCTCTGTGGATTTTGGGAGAATAGCAGTTGATAACGGTGAAGATAATTTTTGTAACACCAGCTTTAGCTTAATGAAGTTAGATCTGGCAACTACATAACATTTTTTAATCTCAGTTATTATTATCAGAACCAGGCGGCCGATTTGACCTCACCGGGTACACAAGAGGAACACAGACATCAAAATGTGAGTTCAGGATATTATAAAATAGTTTACTATTTATATAATATTGGTTTAATAGCTTATGCATAAACAGATCATTAGGCTTAGCAAAATCAGCCTTTCGAAAACAACGAACAGGGTTTGATGGCATTGATACCATAATAGGCACAGGAGTACTTACATCAATGACAATATCCAGAGTAGGATGAAAAGGGTCCTCAGGTCCCATAGCGGCTCAATTCTGCGTACAACACTGCTGGTCGGATCGAATGCGAAGATCAATTCAAGAGATCTGCCCTTTGAGTTGCACGCAGGATTAACCTGAACTAGGAACATCTCATGCACACCGTCAACAAAGTCATGAGACTTGGATGGACAGCGAATTTTAATCCTTTGCTGAGGATCAAGCTACGTCGGGAAAATTAAAATCTCCTAGAACAACCAAAAGGTCACTATCGGATAGTAATGCAGATATTGATTAGTTGGCGGAAAGGTGGTGTAAATAAATAGACATATCAGACAGCGGGGGAATTTATGAACTTCTGATGTAAATACAAATATTTAGCAAGCAGACTTTTACTCCGATGAACTCAACGTCCAGAGGAGGAAGCTTACAGGGCTCAGATGAAAAAGCGGAATAAACAGCTGTAAGGATACCTCCGCCAGAACGAGCAATTCGATCGCATCAAAAACAAATATATTTTGACGCAAAAGTCTCGGCAAAAGCAATTACATCAAAATCGAAAGAAAAGCTATCTACATAGATATTTATTAGTTTAGATTTAATTCTAACGCTTTGATAGGCAAACTCGATAGAGGTTATTAATTTTTTGATACAGCGACCCACGCTGCAGCAACGATAGAAGGCCGTGGTAACAAAATCGGAGATTGATTTCTTTAATTGGCTTTGAACTCTTAACAATCAAGTGCCCAGGCCAGAATTGATCACAACAAATTTTTATAAATTACTCGGGCTGAACACTTATTTTGAAGGATGATCCCTTGAATATGCAATTTTATCCACTGTAATACTTGTGACTTGAATGTTAGCCTGCATATAGGCTACTTTTACAGCCGGAGGATCGGATGAAAAATTTTGATTTGGTTGCCTTGTAATGAGAGCGGACGAATTCGACTCAACGTCTGACCTGGCATTTTGCAATCTATCACATTCAGTATTCGAACTTGAGTCTTCATCAACCCCCGAATCTACTGGTGTAGCAAGCGAAATTAGCTACTGAGTGACCGGAGTAGTAGATTGCAGACCCGTCTTTGGACGCGCTCGGCAACGCTCATGTGGAGTAGATTTGCACATAGGAGACTCTATCAATAGTTTTAAACAGTTGAATTGAGTAAACATAGCTGTGAGTTGATCGTTAAGTTTGCGAAGACCAACGATCAGCTTTATCTGCCGCATTGAAGCTCGCAGTTCACCTTCAACCTCCCTACACGATTTACAACTATAAAACAAGCCTTTGTGTTGGGCTATAGCATCAATTACTAGCCCCGAGAAACCCACACATTTTCTTGGAATTGATAAGGAAGCGACAACAGAAGGACAATGAATCCTTCGACGATTTTCAATCAGCGATTGAAGACCTAGTGTTCCGACTTTCTCATGAAGTTAGTGGGGGCAAATTGATTGATATTTTAAAACGGAACGCTAATTGTGCTCTTCGATACGAACTCCTACATTTAAAAATTAATAATAGGAGCGCGTTACGAGAAGAGGCAAAAAGCATGAATACTTTTGTCGAGAAAATAACAAGTTTATGTTTAGGGCCAAAACAAGCACACATAATGTGGCTGAGATCCTTAGCGAAAGTAAGAGAGCTCGAAGACGGAAATATCTCAGAGATACAACGTCGAAAAATAGTCCGTTGGAATTGTGACAAAACAGGACATCGTCGATAAGTTGACTGTGTGGGAGAAAGGCGCGTGTTCTGTTATGGGTGTGGGGCAACAAATACTTTTAATCCTAGATGTAGTAAATGCAATCCATCGGAAAACCGCAAGAAGGATGCGCAAACCAACATAGTTTTGACGCATCCGACCGCGATAGCCGTTTATTGCGTTGTTGGATTCTGGAGCTACAATCAGATGCCTCGGCAATGAATCAGATGACATTTTCATAAAACACCCCAAGACACGAAAATGTTCTGGCAGCATTCGAACGGCCACCAACGAACGTTGTCCGGTAGTAGCAAAAAATAGTATACCTATTAAGTTTCGGGAGCATAACAAGGTGGTCGAATTTTTCATTATACCTGACCTTAAACAGAACATTTACCTAGGCATATATTTCTGGAAAGATTTCGACGTGTTGAACAGCTTACATGCTTCCTTGGACTTTCGGGATGGTATCGTCGATTTATCAATAACTATGCAACTGTAAGTTGTCCCTTGACTGAGCTGCTAAAAAAGCGCCGGTCCTTTACCGGAAATGAATCTGCTGAAGGAAAAAAGCTTTTTTAACTTCACCACCGATGCTGTCAACTCCAGACTTTAAAAAGCCGTTTCTTTTAGTTTGTGTTGCTAGTACTTTTGGCTTAGATTACGTCTTGTCCCAACTAAACAAAGAAGGAGAGGAATTGCCAATAGCCTTTATATGAGAAAGGTTCTCTAAAGCACAGCGAAATTATTCGATAACAGAGCTTCAATGTTTAGCTGAAATTAAAGGAATTAAGAGTTACATGGAAGGGCAGGACTTCGAAGTCATTACAGACCATGCGTCATTACAGTGTTTGATGAAACAAAAAGATTTAAATGGAAGATGGGCACGTTGGGCAATAAAGCTCCAAAGTTTCGCTTTCAGGATCTCACATCACAGTGTATCTCAAAATGTTGTGGCCGAGGCAATTTCACGCCAGAATGAAACTCAACGCCGTCGAACTCGACGAGTGCGGATCAATAGTGGATCGAAGTTCAAACGAATTCAAGTCGCAAGAGTATCATGTTCTCTTAGATCAAATTCGTGAAAACAAATCTAAATTACCAGACCTTCGGAAAGGACAGCCGATATTATTTCAAGAGCACATGATCTTCCAAACGCTGCCCACAGTGGCATCGGCAAAACAATTGATAAAATGAAAAGATATTTGTTTTGAGCAAATATGGTTAAGCAAATTAGGGAATGTGTCGCTCAATGTCGCCATCTGTCGCCAAACAAAAAGTAGTTTTGAAACCCCCAATGGGGAAGCCAATGATCTCTGAACGCCCGTTTCAAAAACTTTCCATGGATATTTTAGGGCCATACCCCAATACAATACTACTCACAATACTACATTTCCTTTTTGTGTCCGTTAAAAAGGTTTACTGCAAGTAAAATTTGTGAATTTCTGGAGAATATGTTGCTTTGTACATTTGGAGTGCCTCACACTATATTGACCGATAATGGTTCGCAATTTGTGCCAACCGCTTTTGAATCCTTTTTGACCAAATTCGATGTCACCTATTTGCACAGCGATATATTCGCCGCAAGCAAACGCAAGTAAGCGTCTTAACCAATCAATATTAGCTGCCATAAGGACGTATATAGGTGACGATCATACTAATTGGGATAGGAAATTGCCAGTGATTAGTGCTGCTCCCTTACTTTTTAGTCTTTGGATAAAACATGATTCTAAATGGCAAGGATTATGAATTGCTACGACGTCTCTGAATGTTATCAGATGATACTAGAGTTGACTCTCAAAGTGCCTTACAGGTTATGAGACAGACAGCGCAATAAAAGATAGCCGATTCTCACGAGCGTAACGCTTACGTTTACAATCTGCGCTGTCGGACCTTACAACTTAAAGTGGGAGCCTCAGTTTTTGCCCGAAATTTCTGCTAGAGTAACGCAATCAAGAAATTTAGTGCAAAATTCGCACATGTATCCATTCCTGCAATTGTAACTTACCAATTATCGGATAATAAGGGTCAAAATTTAGGAGTGTGCCACCTCAAGGACATTCAGCTAAAGTCGTGACCATCGCCTTTTTCGGTTTCAGTCTTGCTAATAATTACTATCCGGCTTCAACTTCAGCCCGGCGCCTAAGCTTAGCTACCGTAAGAGTGAGCAGTACAGATGCATAAGATATACAAAAGCGCGCAACAGCATGCAAGTCTCTTTAGAAACTCTTTTGCATTTAGTCCGATTGGAGCAATACACCAAAGTGGTCGTATATAGTGCATTACTATTACTATTATATGATCCGTGTGACGTAACGATCACATGCATTGGATGCTAATAGAGAGCAGAATTTTAATTGGAAAAATAAGGAAAGGATAAAATAATAGTAGTCCCAAAATAATAGTAGATACCATTAAACAATCCATAGTCTGTCGAGTGGACGGGTATGTGAATGTCAGCAAAAGTGTTATGGTATTATAATTTTTCGCCTGTACAACAGGGTGCTTACGCCACTGCTTTGGAACCCGAGTTCAGTATCTCTTGGGATAGATATGAGAAACACTGGAAGCCCTAATTTTGTCAATTCGCCCAGAAGGCCCGAATCCCTTTGCGTCTGTCTGGTGGGCATTGTACCATAAGCTGCCACAGCAGTCGCTGTCGCATAGGCATGCGGATAGCAGCAACTACTATAATCGAGTATCGAGCAGAAACTTACATCCCAAATCTTTAATTAATTAATAGGAGGTTGAACATCTATTTTTTTTAATTTAAATCAATCATTTGATCAATTAATTGTCTCGAGCAACTCCCTGGTGCTAATACCTGATTATACTTAGATTTTGATAAGTAAACAAAAAAAAGAGGTTTGAGTTAATGCGTAACTCTCTAAATAATTTCGAGTTTCGAACAACGTTATTCTTTTTTTGGTTCCTGTCGTGGCAAATACGTGGATGGCAGAAATCAAAACTCTCAAACTTTAAACGATTGCGATGTGTAAAAAGACATATCGTTTCTCCTTTGCATAGATTTTAATTTGTTATTCATTTAATTATTTTTGTAAGAGGAAAGGATGTCGTATGGGTATGTTTCTTTTTATTTTTTTGAACTATTAATTTCTAATATGAATGGTTTCTTATATCTCCGTATACGACTTTGTCCACAGCACTTCATCGTCCCTGAGCTCATCGACATCGAGGAATATGTAAGTGCGTAAATCTCTATATGGCAATATAAGTTAGCCACTATATTATTAAAATTTATAATAATTCTTTTCTAACCTATATACATTAATATATTAATATAGCCACACGAATATTGCCCTTAATATACCTACGGGTCTAATTTGTTAAGTAAGAAGAAATAATGAATGACTTTGAATCCCACCAAGGAGTCGTGGAAAAAAAAAAAAATATATATATATATATATATATATACATCATATATATACATATATATATATATATATATATATATATATATATATATATATATATATATATATATATATATATATATATATATATATATATATATATATATATAATTATATAATTTAAATTGAATTTATGATGTGCTAAAATTCGTTCTTATTCGTACTGAGTAGATCATGGTGAGCTTCCATGTTCATATATGATTAGGTAACAGAATTCAAAAGGGGTGTATTCCAACTCAAATTAACAAACAGACTAGATAAGGTTCAAAACAAATTGTATTTCGTAATCGGAAACTGTCTTACTAATTATGCTGCTCACTTGTGCTAACCATGGTTGAAAAGGACGAATATGTTGTTTGGACGTAGATGTACTAACGAAAGGTACATTCAAGTGGACGCGCGGACCCAGGCAAAATGCCACCCACCTCCCGCCCAACCGACCGAGGGGCGCTCCGCATACCGTGCGGTGACAAAGATACCAAACAAATGAACAGATGACAAAGAACTATCGTTTTAATAACAGGGACAGAAGATGCCTTATTTAATATAGGGAAAAGATTGTTATAACTAGAGCATAAGATCTGAAAAGGGTTATGGATAGCATAGTTTGCATTGCACATTTTAAGAGGAAGCGGTAAAAAGTTCCTCGTATTTCTGCACGGAACCTCAAAACTAATTTGGCTGATTAATTCTGAAGAATCAATTTGTTGTTTGTTTGTGTTTGTGTAAGAAGATTACACCTAGCATGGTTCTACGATTAGAAAGAGAGAGTCTACTACGGAAGAAGGCATGCAGGAGGGCAAAAAGCAGAAATTGTTTTTGCACGGATTCAATTCTATCCTGATGAATCTTGTATTGGGGACACCATATACAAGGTCCATATTAAAGAATTAGACAAACAAGTGAAGTATTAAGAGTTTTAGTAATGTAGGGTTCGTCAAATTCTTTCGACCAGCGCTTTATGAATCCCAGCACTCCAAACGCTGGATTAGCAGCAGTAGAAATATGCTTGTCAAATTTAAACTTGGGATCAAGAAGAATACCCAAATCATTAACGGACTCAATACGCTAAGAGGTTTACCATTCAGAAAAAAGGGCATACGTCTATAAAAAGACATAATTTTACACTTACAGTAATTAAGGTTTAATAAATTTACTTGACACCAGGTTTGGAAACTGTCAAGGTCGAATTGCAAATTTTGTCCAGCTAGAGACTTAGTAGACGGCAGGCAAAGTTTTACGTCATCGGCGTACATCAGCACCCGAGAATGGTTTATTACAGATGGAAGGTCATTTATAAACAAAGTGAATAATAACGGACCAAGGTGACTTCCTTGTGATACTCCGGAAGTAACATGAACATGTTTATAGACAAGGCCTTTAAAGTAAACTTTTTGGGTTCTTAAAGATAAATAGTTAGATATCCAAAGAATTATGTTATTTAGAAATCCCAGAATATGAAGCTTATACGGTAAAAGCGAATGATTAACAGAGTGAAACGCCTTACTGAAATCAGTGTAAATAACATCTGTTTGCATTTTATTTTGGAATCCCTTAATAACAAGAGAGGAGAATTCCAATAGGTTAGTGGTAGTAGATCTATATTTCATAAAACCGTGCTGCGAGGGTGAAATTATAGTTGAACGGATACATAGAATTATTGTGCCATTAATTGCAAAACTGAGCCAGAACAATTCGTCAAAATGGTACACTCAGGTGAGCAATGTACAAAAGATAATAAATAACACTCCACCAAGAAGCACCAAAACAACACCTTTTAAGATATTGACAGGATTAAACATGAGAGTTAAAGAGAGTTTGGAAATAACAGAATATTTAGAAGAACTGATAGAATACGAATTAAATTCCGACAGAAATGATATAGGAAAGCAAGCACAAAAAAATATAAAAACAATACAAGAAGAGAATCGTAAAGGTGGTAATAAGTATAGAAAACCAGGAGCTTTATCAGATAGGAGACTTAGTAGCTATTAAGCGAACACAATATGGAACGGGCATGAAGCTAAGACCCAAGTTTTTTGGACCATATAAAGTAGTTGAGAAATTAAACCATGAAAGATGTAAAGTTAAAAAAATAGGGAGAACATAAAGGTCCAAATGAAACTAATACTATTGTTGAATTTATGAAAAAATGGTAATATCAGTCAGACGAATGTAAAGTCAGGACGACCGAATGTAGGAATAAGTTAGATTCTAAGTCTATTCAGCCCTGGTACGATATGTTATCGACCAGCAGTATGATAAGTTGTTTTGATCGAATGAAGAAATGAATCACAGAGCAGAAGCGAGAGAGAATTGTAGTCGCATGCGGAGTAAAAGAAACGATTTTGTTAAAATATGTTTAAGCGCATCCCTACCATCACGTATTCAAACTACATATATTTTCGAATTAAGAAAATGATAATTTTTTGTGAAGAATTTTTCACAATTTTTTGGCTTTAAAATTCGAGGAAAAGTCGAAAAAAATATGTCTTGTTTGTCACTCATTTCTTTATATAGATGATTACATATAGATTTATTAGGCGTTGTTTAAGATATTAATCATTAAAATCAATGGAGAGACGGCTGAGATATTATTATTTCAGCAAACCTGCTTTATATCGTGGGTCAAATTTGGCTCGGATTGGCCTGAATCGGCAGAATGTTTGGCGTTACTGAGGGTGTTCGCGAACAGATGGAAGTGGTTTTGTTTTTCTTCTTTTTTTGCCGAGGATGATTGCATGTAGATCGCCTACTTTACTCAAGCGATAATCTCCTTTGAGTAATGATCAATAATGCAAGCTTTCCTCTGCAAAACCCACTAAAAAAGACAATATTTTTAAAACTTAAAACCAATCTCATCATAGCAAAATTTTTATAAGTAGTTTTTCGTCATATATGTATCAGAAAAAATACGTTTGGCAACAATGGCAATTCGGTAGTTACCTAGTGTTATTCATAGATAATGTGGAATATGTAGTTTGAAAAAATGTTGCAAACAGATCTTCGATGTCCTTATCTGCGTTCGGTCTCACGTTTTCAAAAGTTACAGCTGACGGCAAAATAGAGAATTAGAGAATTTACAAATCTAAAAAAATTCTCTGTGGATTTTGGGAGAACAGCAGTTGATAACGGTGAAGATAATTTTTGTAACACCAGCTTTAGCTTAATGAAGTTAGATCTGGCAACTACATAACATTTTTTAATCTCAGTTATTATTATCAGAACCAGGCGGCCGATTTGACCTCACCGGGTACACAAGAGGAACACAGACATCAAAATGTGAGTTCAGGATATTATAAAATAGTTTACTGTTTATATAATATTGGTTTAATAGCTTATGCATAAACAGATCATTAGGCTTAGCAAAATCAGCCTTTCGAAAACAATGAACAGGGTTTGATGGCATTGATACCATAATAGGCACAGGAGTACTTACATCAATGACAATATCCAGAGTAGGATGAAAAGGGTCCTCAGGTCCCATAGCGGCTCAATTCTGCGTACAACACTGCTGGTCGGATCGAATGCGAAGATCAATTCAAGAGATCTGCCCTTTGAGTTGCACGCTGGATTAACCTGAACTAGGAACATCTCATGCACACCGTCAACAAAGTCATGAAACTTGGATAGACAGCGAATTTTAATCCTTTGCTGAGGATCAAGCTACGTCGGGAAAATTAAAATCTCCTAGAACAACCAAAAGGTCACTATCGGATAGTAATGCAGATATTGATTAGTTGGCGGAAAGGTGGTGTAAATAAATAGACATATCAGACAGCGGGGGAATTTATGAACTTCTGATGTAAATACAAATATTTAGCAAGCAGACTTTTACTCCGATGAACTCAACGTCCAGAGGAGGAAGCTTACAGGGCTCAGATGAAAAAGCGGAATAAACAGCTGTAAGGATACCTCCACCAGAACGAGCAATTCGATCGCATCTAAAACAAATATATTTTGACGCAAAAGTTTCGGCAAAAGCAATTACATCAAAATCGAAAGAAAAGCTATCTACATAGATATTTATTAGTTTAGATTTAATTCTAACGCTTTGATAGGCAAACTCGATAGAGGTTATTAATTTTTTGATACAGCGACCCACGCTGCAGCAACGATAGAAGGCCGTGGTAACAAAATCGGAGATTGATTTCTTTGATTGGCTTTGAACTCTTAACAATCAAGTGCTCCGGCCAGAATTGATCACAACAAGTTTTTATAAATAACTCGGGCTGAACACTTATTTTGAAGGATGATCCCTTGAATATGCAATTTTATCCACTGTAATACTTGTGACTTGAATGTTAGCCTGCATATAGGCTACTTTTACAGCCGGAGGATCGGATGAAAAATTTTGATTTGGTTGCCTTGTAACAAGAGCGGACGAATTCGACTCAACGTCTGACCTGGCATTTTGCAATCTATCACATTCAGTATTCGAACTTGAGTCTTCATCAACCCCCGAATCTACTGGAGTAGCAAGCGAAATTAGCTACTGAGTGACCGGAGTAGTAGATTGCAGACCCGTCTTTGGACGCGCTCGGCAACGCTCATGTGGAGTAGATTTGCACATAGGAGACTCTATCAATAGTTTTAAACAGTTGAATTGAGTAAACATAGCTGTGAGTTGATCGTTAAGTTTGCGAAGACCAACGATCAGCTTTATCTGCCGCATTGAAGCTCGCAGTTCACCTTCAACCTCCCTACACGATTTACAACTATAAAACAAGCCTTTGTGTTGGGTTATAGCATCACCTACTAGCCCCGAGAAACCTACACATTTTGAATGAACAACGTTATCACAAAGCCAGCAGGCTATGCTAGATTGCGAAGCAGTGATCTGTTTTTGACAAGATTTAATAGAGCAGGTAGAATTACTCAGATTCGTAGGAAAATTTTACGTGAATTACCACTGCACCAACGCACGCAAAGAATAAGAAATAAACCAAAAATAGTAATCCTGATCGCTTGAATGCTTCGGCAATTGAACGTCAAAATCAATTAAGGAGATAAAAGGCGTCTGCTGATAATACAAGCAAGAGAGAGCTTAAAAGTACCGCAGCAACAGCAAAACAGCTGGATACAGGGCATGCAAGAAAGACTCAAAGAGAACAAGTAGGAACGTTGCAGTATATTTATATATTCGTATATTTGTTCACAGTACACAGAAGTTATTATTGTTATTTTGGTTTTCTTAGTACGATCTTAAAATAAGGTCATCCAAACAAGATATAGATTTTCGCGATTTGTGGGCGCGGGAGTGGGCGTGGCCGGGAATTTTTTACGGATCTTCAAAGAGCCTGACCAGCTATTTTCCTTCAAAATGTAGTGATTCTATCTACAAAATTGTGGGAGATATCGATTTTTTCGAATTGCGCGGGCGGAAATGGAGCTGCCGAGACACTTCGGATCTTTAAATGGCATGTCCAGCCATCTACCTTTAAAATTTGGTGGCTCTAGTTCTAAAACTGGGGAAGATATAGCCATTTCTGATTTTTTAAGGAGTGGGTCCTGGGGGAATTCTAGAGGACGTGGCCCTTATATCAAAGTCGCAATTTTTGGTGAAGTCACCAGCAATCTTCATACCAAGTTTGGTGTCTCTAGCATTAAAATTGTGTGAATTATACACTTGTTACCGTTTTGAGCTTTCAAATATATCGCTTTTAGCGCTTACGGAGGCGGAAGATGGCATGGTCGGAAAATGTTTTATGTGATGATTGGGGGAGCTTTTCAGTAATATATTTTCAAAATATAATAAATATAAATATATAAGCCGCTAGCTTAAAAACTTCGGGAGATATAGCCATTTCAGATTTTTAAGCGGGGGCGCTGGAGGGCATTCTAGTGGGCGTGGCCGGGAAATCAGGGGCTCTAGTCAGGAGCGCCCGTCTAGGGGAAACCTAGAACCCTGTGTTCATATACATTTCAACACCTTTGCATTCATACTCACATACACACACACAACTTGGCGCTTGGAATCTAAATTCGTGAGTAACTTTTAAACTAAGAGTGTGATCTTCATGAAATTTTTACTACGTAATAAATCTATGTACAAACCAAAGCCCAAGTCTGTAGTATTTGAATTGAGTTTTTTATATATGGGGCGAGTGGGGGAGGTATCCAAAATCCGAAATATTCTTAAGCTGTATATGCTTCACGCGGATAAACGGAACCAAATTTGGTGGATCAAGCTCTTATAGTCTAGGAGATATACTAATGTCCTTATCCTTCCTCCCTTCCTCCCTGTTACATACATTTGCACAAAACCATTATACCTTTTTACTCCTTTTCAATGGGTTCAGGGTATAAAAATGACTGGTCCTTATTTTTTTCTTCCGCTTAAACAATGTGCAACATTGTTAACAATGTTCTTATTAACGTAAATGAGCATACCCCTTTTAGGTCGCACTGTACTGGTATTATCGCGCAATCTTGACGGACAACAATAATGAATGTCGATATTTTCGATTGAGTATGGCTCAACGAAACATAAAACAGACCAATGAAGGATTGGGAGGAATAAAATCTCCTATAATAAATAGCCCCGAGGCAGTTGTTGCTCTACTACATGCAACGTATATTGCAGCACGCTGCATACGCCGGCAAGTGTGAGCCACCACTTTGCAAAACGTTGCTCCTTGACATTTGTGGATGGTGATACCTTCTGCAGGCACAACTGCTCATTGCTCATTTCTTCCATATTGAAAACTTTTAACTTTTTTCTGAATTGGAGTGTATAAAGTTTCTGTACGATGTATACATTTTGCGCGAGCAAGAGCCTCTACACTTTCCTCTGAAAACTTCATTCATAAAATATTCGGAGAGCTGGATCCATCAAAATATATTTGCATTAACATGCTGTTGCCCCATTGACTAACCCTTCTCCTGTATCCACATTGACCGTGATCTTATATTTGGCAGTGGTTTTTAAGAGAAGGAACTTATATAATCCCTGCGTGTTTCGGACCATTTAAAGCTACTTGCGGCTATAAAATTGTATCCCTATTTGCCACAATTAAACATCATAAGTTATCAGTCGCCTCATTGGTACTAAAAAGGTGAGTTACAACTTCTGGCCCCGCCGTTGAGGGCGTTAGCCGCACAAATTCCTTGGGTGGCGTTTTGCTCACGTAAGCAAATGGAAATGTTATTCTACAACCTATTGTATCATCATTTCTAAGTTCAGACCTAATTTAAGCAAAGACAGTTGGGAAGGCCAGCTCCTCTGAATCACAATCTTTGATCACCCAAAGGCCACTGACCCTCTCCAAGAGCTATAACTATTCTTTGCATGTTTTCTATAGGGATATTTTCTAAAACAGTTTCCTGGCCTTAGTAATAACCTATGTTTCAATATTATTTTTCTCGTTAATAGAGCTTTGAGCAGATCTTTCTGCTAATTGGGTTACCAAGTCCCTACCATCAGAAGATGCAACTATAAGAATTTCGTCAGAAGAAAAGGAAGCCAGCCACTGTTCGTTAATAGCTATTTGCTGCTTCCCGTAAAGTGCCTAATGAAATCATGGTTATATTCCATCCTACGCCCTCGGAAAAGACGTAACTACATAGGCCACGGGAATTGCTACATTGACCACTGCTCCTTTAATTGTATTTTGGCGGCCATATCCTAAGGACTTAATTATCATGATAGGAGGCCTGGAGCAATAAGCCGTTTCTCTATAGGCGTTAAGCCTTTCAAACAATCCAAAAGATCGGGAGAATCTAGGTCATTTGTAATAGAAACTTTTGGTTTTCTTCCTTATTTAATATTGCGACTTCAAGTTTTTCAAAAAAAATACTTATTTTCTGTAGAAGGAAATGTAGAGGATAGATATAAAATGTCTGAGCTAATATTAGCACTACACTTGATTTCAATTACCTCACGAGATATTTTGTAAACTTGGTGTGGAAACCACAAACCTTTGCAATAAATACAAATCTGATCGGGCCCCTGTTTTCTGCTAAAAATTGTTATTCGACTATCTAAGCTAGTGCTAACAGCTTGGGATTTTCTATCGTCTAGAAAAGTATTTGCACGTTCTTGCTTGTTTCTGGTTGCATTTCTGCTATTCTTTTACCTATATTGCTTCTGTGTTGGCCTACTCTCAGCGACAAACTTCCTGCTCAATGATTCAATGAATCGGATTGTCTCTAACCTGAAATCGTTGACTCCTATCCCCTGCTCTTCCCTGTATTCGTCTTTCTAAGTCTTGTCAACGGCATGCTCTACGAACAGTGTCTCGTCCTTGTTCGTCTGCCCTGTAGACTGTGTCTTCTCTGCGACTTGATCGTTGCGAAGAGGTAACTATTTGCTCCAGTTGTCTGTATTTTGTCAGAAAATGATGACAGTGTTCCAACATCAGTAGTGGGATCTAGCTCGCTACCTTGTTACTCAGATGGGCCATGGCGAATTTTAATGGAAATGCAAAATAAAAATCCGAAACAACAACTAAAAACACGGAGGTGCTACCCAAATTCAACGCAGATCTTGTTGGCGCCGCCGCACCGGCGTGGTGCTCTTCAGGAAATATAATTTTGGCGGAAAATACCATAAAAGGCAGCGCGTTGGTGGTGGCGATGAGTATAGCGATGGAAGGTAGTGCGTCGCAGTGGTTTTCTCAAATATGTTATCGTGACATAATTTGGGCCGAATTTAAGGAACTTTTCGTTCAGCGTTTTGCCAGTGTATGTGTCTGGCAATGTTAGCAAGTTGTCCGACCGACGGTGAATGTCTTTCCAATTACGCTAGTCGCATGATGACGTCCCCAATTACGAAACGGCCTGCGATGGATGTGGAAGAAATTGCAGTTTCTGTGGCGCTTGACTCATATTGATAGCAGATTGCAGCGTCAGCCCTTAATTTCAAGTGTACGCACTAGAAGTAACTGCAAACCGAGCTTAAAGCATTTACATTCAACAAAAGAAAGAAATCTCTGCATAAAGCGCCAAAAACTTTCAACAATAAAATGGCATTTCTGTGGAAAATTAGGCCATAGGATGATCAAATGGAGAGCTAAACAGCAGCAAAATGTTTCGTCTTGTGCTATCAACAGTAATGGCAGGTGCGCATTTTGTCACCCTAAAAGATCTGATGAAACCTGCTTTAAGTGTGGTGAGCTTGGCCATATTTCAATACATTGCGGTAAGCTCAATATGGATAATGTCAAGGATACTGGTGAAAAGAGTGGAGGTGCGACATTTGCAACAACGTTCGACTCTGAAGTGGAATATTCATTTGTAAGCTGCGGTATTATTTATAAGATCTGGTCATACTGAATGTATTAGATTTTAGAGATTTATTGAATAAGAAAAGACTGGTCACACTTGCTAAGAGAGATGATGAAATAAGAACAAAAAGAATGAAAGACTGAACAATTTATATTAAGAAATGAATAAATAAACGTTAACAATACGAAAAAAATGATGATTACAATTCAGGTGTGCGGTTTGCCCAAATTGAGCTAGAACGATAAATAAGAGTTGACGAGACCCGAGCTGATTTAAATGCTTGCCGACAAAGCTGTCTCAATTGGCGCCGACGCTTCGATTCATCAACTGCGTGAAGCTGCAAGAAATGCGATGGTATCAGAGGCTGACATTGGTGGCGTTGACGAAATCCACAGTGAGAATGATCAGCAAGAGGATCTCGGTGCATCGCAGAAGGCTACTGAAAATGACGAAGTCCACCATGAAGATGATCAGCAAGGAAGTTCGGCGAGCGAATTGGAACAAGTGACTACGCTGTATTTTGCGCGTCAAAAACTGGCCGAACTAAAACTGACCGTTGCTGAGCTTGAGGAAAAAACCTAAAATGAGTCGGGACAATCGTGAAAATTTGAGAGACATTCAGGCAATGGTGCCTGGCTTGAATGCCAAACAATGCTTGTCTCTTGGTGTTGAACTGCTGCGTGGATCCGCCAAGAAATATATAATGTACGAAAAAGTGTCCACCTGGTTAGAAATGAGAGCCCTGTTATCTAAAGTGTTTGGCAGCAAAATGTCTAATTATGACATAGCAAAACAAGTGCAAAAACGTGCCATGTGGGCTATTAATATCGCCAGTGCCCTTAACGGACAGTAGGCGTGACCATCGAGGACGCTACAGAAGCCACCGAAGATAAGTCATTTATTCAATTGATAAGTTTGAGAATAATTAGTACAGCAGGATGCACGGATGTTAATAATATCTTCGCATTACTAGATTCCGGAAGCAAATAAGCTTTTTGGAAACTTGCAGAAAATGCCATATTGAAAAAAAACCGTTTTCGCGGTATTGGCGGGATATATATCCCAACATATGGAAAAATTCAATGTTTAATTTTGTTTCAAGAAAAATATTATGAAATAGATGTTCATGTTATTCCAGATTTAATTTTACCTACTGCACTACTTCTTAGCAGAGACGCCCTTAAAGTTCTTAATATTAAACTTGTTGTGAGAAGAACTCGAAATGAACGTAACCTTATAACAATAAATAATAATATAGCATTCGTTTATAAATCCTTCTGTGCATCCTTAGTAATTAAGATCTCGAATGACAATATTTTTTTAGATAAAGATAATGTTAAGCAGCACCATAGATCTAGTAAAGGTCCTATAAGCTCGAATGCTGAGGATGAACCGCATGTCAGTTGGCTGTCGGAATTACAAAATGTGTGCACTGGGGTTGTAAGCATAAATAGTGTGAATATAGGTCACGAGTTTGGTGATTTTGCAGCTGGGGAGTGTCTCAAGATTTGGTGTGTGCATTATATAGATAGGTGCAATAGCTATTGTAGCCAGCCGAAATCTGCGATGAGCATTCGTTTAACTGATACCGCACCCTTTCATACAGTGCCTAGAAGATTGTCTTACCGTGAAAGAGGAATTCTCAATGAAACAATCAATGAATTGTTAGCCAGTAAAATTACTCGACATAGTGAATCCCCTTATGCCTCGCTCATTGTTCTGGTAAAACAGAAAAGTGGAGAAATCCGAATGTGCGTCTTTTACCGCGGACTTAATAAATTGAGAGTTCGAGACAATTTTCCGTCACCGTTATTAGAAGACTGTTTGGAATATTTAGAGGGCAAAACTGTTTTTTCCATAGTAGATTTGAAAGCGGATTCCATCAGATTGGTATGGAAGCAGAATCATTTAAGTACACAGCTTTTATAACACCTGACGGACATTATGAATATTTGCAAATGCCATTTGGTCTTAAGAATGGCCCTGCAGTTTTTCAGCGGTTTATTTCTAATGTTTTGCACGAGATGATCCGAGGTCACCAGGTTTACGTATATATGGATGATATAATACTTGCCACCAAAACCGTAGATGAACATTTTAATCTGCTAGCCAATTTATTAGACCGACTTGTAGAAAACGACCTTGAGATCAATTGTAAGAAGAGTGTATTCCTACAGAGACGCGTTGATTACTTGGGATATACTATTAGTTCAAATGGTATTCTACCGAACGATATGCATATAAAAGCAATCCAAGAATATCCAAAGCCGCTCAACTGCAAGGCTCTCCATTCATGCTTGGGTTTATTTTCCTACTTTCGTAAATTTGTTCCTTCGTTTTCACGCATTGCTAAGCCGTTAACGGATTTACTTAAGAATGGGGGACAATTTCCCATGAACAAACTCGAGAAAGACGCCTTTATGATACTGAAACTAGCGTTGTCAAGTCCCCCTGTCTTGTCTCTGTTCAGTCCGCATTCCGAAACCGAGTTACATACGGGCGCCAGCTCTCACGGATTTGGAGCTGTGTTATTGCAACGTGAAGCCGATGGAAAGCTGCACCCAGTTTTCATCTATTCTCCTAAAGCAACTGCTGCTGAATCGCGTTATCACAATTTTGAACTTGAAACATCGGCAATCATTTATGCGCTGCGTCGATTCCATGTGTATTTTGAACATAAACCGTTTCGTATAGTGACTGATTGTAAATCGTTAGTTCAGTCGTTGAGTACAAAATCGATTAATCCCCGTATCGCCCGGTGGTCCTTGGAATTAGAGTGCTATGATTTCTCTATAGCTCATAGACCTGGATCTAATATGACACATGTCGATGCCCTGAGTAGACAAACAGAGTTATTAAAACCGGGTGTCAATGATGTTTGTGACCCATGTGTTGTCTCTGCAGAATTAAAGTCGCATGATATCGCGGAACCTGTGCGCCTGCCAGATGTAACTAAGCCGTCCGAATCGTTAGAGTCGTTCAATAGCGTAACTCCATTAGAAGCGTTAGAAACCGTAAAACCTTTAGTGTCATTAAATACCGTAACACTGTTAGAATTGTTAGAAACCGAAAACCCGTTAGAATCATTTCAAACCGTCACCCCGTTAAACCTGTTAACTGACTGTGAGACACTTTCACCATTAAGACCGGGTAATTTTGATTAATTCAAAGAGCCGTTAGATTTAATAAAGTTAAGTAACGATAAATTGATGGCCGTTGTTGGTGCTACACCAAACGAAATTGATTTACTCCTAAAAACCAAGCAAATTAGAGATCCTGAGAGGTAGTAAACCTCCGAGATAAATTAGAAAAAGAAACTGTTCATGTTTTCGAGCTGATAGACGGAATAGTGTATAGGCGTAAGGCCAACAATCACTTGAGTTTATACATACCTGTTCTTATGCAAAATCACGATCTAGTCACGAAAAACTAGGTCACCTTGAAGTAGATAAATGGGTCGACAACCTTAATACCAAATCCTGGTTCCCGTCCATGAAGAGTAAAGTCGAATCTTTCATCCGAAACTGTGTACCGTGTATTTTGCACTCTGTCCCGAAGAGTGTTCTTAATAAAACACTGCATAGTATACCGAAAGCTCCTTTCCCATTCGATACAAGCCATGTTGATGAATTACGGCCTCTACCAAGTGCTAATCCGAAGCAAAAATAATTGTTGGTTGTTATAAACGCATTCACTAAGCATGCATGTAAAGCTGTTTCCGGTCAATTCCACTAGTACCCGTGAGGTGAACGCTTCGCTTACCAAATACTTTGAATATTATAGTCGACCGCGTAGAATCATATCCGATCGAAGGACATGTTTCACCTCTTTCCAGTTCGATGCCTTCCTTCCCGACAGGAATCTCAGACATATTAGGGTTGCTACTGCCGCTCCTCAAGCTAATGGAAAATTGTCGGAACCCTTGAATCAAGCCGACTGGTATAAACTTGTTAACCGTGTCGAGTTTGCAATTAATAATTCGATCCAAAAGAGTACCGGAAAGACGCCGTGTGTTTTATTGTTTGGCTGTGAACAGCGTGGTCCTATAGTTCATGAATTAGCAGAATATTTAGATGAAAAACTGAACTCCGATAAACCGTGTGATTTAAGTTCCGTGAGAATAGATGCTAGTGATAATATTAAACGATCACAAGAACAGAATCAAGTTAGATATGGTCTACGACATAAGACTCATCTGCAGTATCATGTTAAAGACTTTGTATCTATTCGTAACGTTGATGTCACTGCAGGACCCAGTAAGAAATTCTGGGCCGTACAAAGTTAGCCCGGTATTGCCCAATGACCGTTATGAAGTTACCGATATCGAAGACTGCCAACTTACACAACTATAATACCTTATAGGTGAATTCTCGAACTGGCCAGACTCAAGCCGTGGATGCAATCTTGTATGACAACTGAAGATTTATGTTCATGATTTAAATTTTAGATGACCTTCAGTCAGATTGGCCGAATGTAAGCTGCGGTATTATTTATAAAATCTGGTCTTACTGAATGTATTAGATTTTAGAAATTTATCGAATAAGAAAAGACTGGTCACTCTTGTTACGAGAGATGATGAAATAAGAACAAAAAGAATGAAAGACTGAACAATTTATATTAAGAAATAAATAAATAAACGTGAACAATAAGGACAAGAAACGATTATTACACATTAATCAAACAAAAGTTAAGTATCAAATTAGTTGGTACAAGAAATAACAATGTAGTAATGTTGAAAAGTAATGGCAATGACAGCACTTACAGCACATTACAAATATTTAGCAACGTAAGCATTAACAATCATTGTATTGAGAAATCGTTCCATGTTTTGGACAATGAGTATTTGAAAAATTTTATCATTATTGGTCGAGAAGTACTGTCCCCTGGATGCAATGTCATCACCAGGAAAATTCGAAATTGTCAGACCAAAAACTGTAAGCTATTGTTCAAATGATGAGAAATTTTATGATTTGTATACTGATCTTGTTGGTGAAGATAGAGATATATTAAAGATTATTGGGAATATACTTATCAATGGAATTCCTTCGTCTAGCGTTAGTTCGGGTGAAATAAAAATTAAATTAGTAGACCCAAGAGAAATTGTTCAGAGAAGACCACTTAGACTTGGCCAAAAAGAAATTTGGTCCGAGGCATGATTAATGAACTATTGGAATGTAAGGTCATAAAACCACCCTATACAAGACCCATAATGCTGGTTGGCAAAAAGACGGCTCCTATGTGTTATGTGTTAATTACCGTGAATTAAATTCTAATACAGTCTCAGATAAATACCCCTTGCCCCTTATATCAGACCAGATAGCCAGACTTCATGGAGCGAAATATTTTTCGTGTTTAGATATGGCATGTGGATATTACCAAATCGCCTTGCACGAAGATTCGGTAGAGCGGGCTTCAGTTATTCAAGTTCAGTTATTAAAATGCAATTTATGCACGGATTTTCGAATTTTATGAAGCCGTTATTTCTTTTAACCTCAGAGAAGAATGAATTTGTAAGCCAGATCATGAACAAATCAGACAAAAAGTTGTTTCTGTCCTTACGCAGAAGCCAGTCTTAGAAATTTTTGACCTGCAGCATGCAATCGAGTTGCATACCGATGCAAACGCTCGTAGATACGGTGCCATCCTATAACACAAAATAAACAAGAAGTCTAATGTCGTTAAATATTTTAGCAAGGCTGCTTCACCTGCTGAGTCACGGTACCATTATTATGAATTGGAAACTCTTGGTGTGGTTTTGTCTATGAAACATTTTCGCCATTATAGGGTGGAAATTTTGATGTGACTGACTGTATCTCACTTAAACCATCAAAGACTAAACATAACCTTTCTCCCAGGGTATAAAAATGGTGGGCCTATTTACTGTCGTTTACATTTGACTTACAATATGGAGAAGGTAAACAAATGGCTCATGTTGACTTCTTTTCAAGAAATCTGCCTTCAGATGATTTGGTTGCTACAACTTGCAAAATAAAAGAAAAAGAGTTAATTTGGCAGAAATATCTAGCACATGGCTTCTAGCTGAACAGCACCAAGATTCCGAAATAGTTAATTGCGAAATAGAAATAGCAGTGGGTTTTGTGCTTTAGTGTTGTTCACAACAGAAAATAAATTTGCATTTGATTGCGACCGTTGCAAGTAGATCTAATAGGCAAGTTGAACGCATTATGAGCACTTTAAAAAACTTATTAACTGCAGCCGAGACTAGCAGCCGGTCTTGGCAAGATGCATTAGGAGAGGTCCAGTTAGTCTTAAGCTGTACGGTTAGTCGAGTGACAAAGGCAAGCCACTAAGAATTGTTTATTGGCAAAGTTGCTCGCCCGTTGGGGTTGCATCCACCCTGCGATTTGGGACATGAGATTGATTTAGCAAAAGTAAGAGCACAAGCAGCTCAAAATATTTCAGCTGCAGCAACATATAACAAGTCGCGATTTGATAAAAAGTTGGTGATCTCATGTTGTTAAAAAATGAGAAGAGGCATCAAAAAAACCTTTTCAAATTACTGAATTGCTAGAGGGGGATAGGTCATTGACAAATAATAGAAAATATAAATATGCTCAGGATGACATAAGAAAAATGCCAGATGGGCAAGTACCAGCTGAATTTGAAAGTTGTGATAAGGATTTGAAAGTGAAACTGTTGAAAGAGACAGTAATGAAATGATTGAAATAGAAACTGCTGAATGGACTGATAATGAAACTTGTAATAATAATGTGCAAAACTATTGTTTTGGTCATGGCGTGCAGAGCATTAGATATTATAATATGAAACCTGCAGGGTTAATGATAATGTAAAAATTATGTTAAAGAACAAGAAGTTTGTATTAGTTTAAGAATGAAACAGAAATTTGAGGATTTGATTTGTTTGTTTTGTTGAATTAAAATTATAAGAAATTTATAAATAACACTAGGTAACAGCCAGATTGCCATTTGGACCAAACCATATGAAGCCCCATATGACGAAAAACCACTTTAAAAAATTTTCTATGGCGAGATTTTTTTTTTAAATTTTCAAAATATTTTATTTTTAAAGCTTTTTTTCAGAGGTGAGCTTGCATTATTGGTCATTACCCGAGAATGTCGTCACCGATTTTAAAAAGCTTCTGAAATATAATGAATAGATCTATAAATTAGTCATACACACTTTTAAATTTAAATCATTGGTTTTGCAACTATATATGTAGGAATAAGTTAGATTCTAAGTTTATTCAGCGCTGGTACGATATGTTATCGACCAGCACTATGATAAGTTGTTTTGATCGAATGAAGAAATGAATCACAGAGCAGAAGCGAGAGAGAATTGTCGTCGCAAGCGGAAGAAAACCGAATTTGTTAAAATATATTTAATATTTCATTGAATAAATAAATAGTTTTCGTTAAAATAAGCTTTGAAGTATTAAAAGGAGAACATCCCTACCATCACGTATTCAACCTACAAATTGGGGGCCCGTCCGGTCTTAAGAACAAAAGTGCCCATCAAAGCAACAAAAATCAACGCTAATTGTACGAGTACGTGAATTATGCGATAATAAAAATGTACACATTGGCTTTTCTGGGAAAATTCGCAATTGGATAAACGTTTAAGTGTATGTATGTACATATGTATGTGTATATGACGTAGTATGATGAAATTCGAAAGGCGCCAGACACGCGTAATAAGAAAACTACGCAACTAGATCTGCATACATACATATATACATATATACAAAAGAGAGACACAGACTTACAAAAGGAAAAGAACAGCAGTAACAGCGGCAGTACAATAAGCGGCAAAATAAAAAGTAACGGCGGCAGAGGCTTGGTGGGCAGTTTGGCTGGCAGTTGATGTAGTCGAGATTTAGTGGACATCGGTGGTGTATACCAAAGAAGCATTTTTCATAGGAGGTGGACTGGCGCAGACATAAGAAGCAAGTCAAGTGGCGCAGTAACCAACGAGATTTGCAGGGAAGAGCGGATATTGATGATCGGCAGCTACTAGCCTACGCTGACACACAGAAGACAAATCGAGGCGCAGTGTCAGAAGAAAGTACAGGTGATCAGTAACGAATGGATTTAAGTACTATAATGTCACAAAATGTGGAGGGACTAAAAAAGATGTTAGCAGAAGTTGGACTAAGTGTGCAAGCTAGAAAATCTGAGTTGCCAGAAAGGTTAGTACAGCATATGAACTCACTGAAGGTATCAGAGGTCTTAGAGTCAACGACTTATAACGATGCAGTTGAAACGGTTACAAGTGGTTCAGGACATTTTGCTTTGAGAGACACACAAGAAAGTTTATCTGCATTTTCAAGTCTCGATTTATAAGACGTCAATCATTGGATCGATGAATTTGAGGATGTGGCAGAACAGTTAGGTGGAATGAATTACAAAAATTTGTATTTGCAAAACAATTATTGCAGGGAGCAGCTAAATTATTTGTCAAAAGCTTGACTGCTGTACGTGGGTAGAGTGGATGGAGCGAACTTAAAACCGAGTTGGTGTCTGAGTTTGGAAAACAGTTATGCTCAGCAGATGTACACAACATTTTGAAGAATCGGCATAAGAAAAACAAAGAGTCGTTAATCGAATATTTATATAATCTCATCCAAATATTGAAGCAAATAAATCTAGATGATCGAAGCATAATTACTTATTTTATAGACGGAATACCAGACTTGAGATTAAATAAGGCATGTTTATATTCAGCAACGACATTAAAAGATTTAAAGATACGGATTAAAATATACGAGAAAATTAGATCAGAAGAACCTAATAAGGCAAACAACGAAAATAGGATAAAAACAAAAAGGGAAGTTCGTCTGGTGAAAAAATGTTTTGAGTGTGGGAGCGTTGATCATTTGGCCGCCAAATGTAAGAAAGCTATACTTTGTTACAAATGCCAACAAGAAGGCCATATTGCTAGTGCATGTAAATTTGGGAAAAGTGAGGGAGCGGAAAGAAAGAAGGAGAACGGCAATTTAGGATGCCAACAATATAAGGTGCAGTCAGGAATGTTTAAAATATTAAAGTTTAGAGAGAATAATATAAATGTATTGGTCGACACAGGGTGCGATCTGTCACTAATAAAAGATGACAGTTTAAGCAGACTCGGAAAAGTATACATAAATCAACATGACATACGCCTATTATTTGGAATAGGAGGCAGTTGCAAGTTAGATGTAATGGCTGATGATATTTCATTCTCAGCTGTTTTTCATGTCGTAAAGCGTAAAGATTTAGAGCACGAAGCTATTTTAGGTCGCGATGTATTAACACTTGTCAACATGAAATTGGATGAAAATGGTGGTAAGTTTGTCCAAAAAAAATGACTGTATCAAAGCATGTGTTGAATTTAAGGCAAAGTGTCTAAGTGAGATCGAAATGAATTCGAAGCCTTCAGATAATGTAGATTTAGCACATTTAGGAAACCAGGACAGAAATATCATAAATAAAATGATAAACGATTACAGAGCAAGGAAAACAATAAAGTCGCCTATAGAAATGAAAATTATCTGGATAAAAGATTCTCCAGTATGGCAACATCCGCGAAGAAGTTCATATTCAGAGAAATCTATTATAGAGAAGCAGATAACTGAGTGGCTAGACGCAGGAATAATTGTTCCACGCAACCCTGAATTCGCAGCGCCAGTTGTATTAGTTTCAAAAAAAGATGGTAGTACACGTTTTTGTTGTGACTACAGGCGCTTGAATGAAAATATTGTTAGAGATAGATTTTCTATGGCTTTGATTAATGACGTGATAGATAGACTACAAGGCAGTAAAGTATTCACAACATTAGATTTAAAAAATGGATTTTTCCATGTACCGATTGAGCCTTCGTCTAGGAAATATACGTCATTAGTAACACATAATGGACAGTTTGAATTTACCCATATACCTTTTGGAATTACGAACTCACCAGCTGTATTTTGTCGTTATACAAACGCAGTTTTGCGAGATCTAATTCAAAGCGACAAGGTAATAAGATACATGGATGATATAGTTCTCCCAGCCAAAAATATACATGAAGGTATAGAAAACTTTAAAAGTTTTTTGGAAGTGGCAGGTGCGACAGGACTACACATAAAGGGGAAAAAAGAAGGATACATAATATCAATCGATAAAGCTGTGGATCCATTAGGTATATATCATATAGATCATGTCGGAACAGAAACACGACACCATATTCTAGTAGTGGTAGATGAGTTCTCAAAATTTGTGTAGTTATATCCCACAAAAAGCACAAGTGCCGAAGATATAGTTGATAGATTAAGCAGGCAGCAATTTTCGGCAATCCAAAACGAATCATTTCAGATAGAGGTACCGCGTTTACGTCTAACTTGTTGAATACATACTGTCAGGAAGAAAATATACAGTTATTACATATTGCTACAGGCGTGCCCGGAGGCAATGGACAAGTTGAACGGATACATATAATTATTGTGCCATTAATTGCAAAACTGATCCAGAACAATTCGTCAAAATGGTACACTCAGGTGAGCAATGTACAAAAGATAATAAATAACATTCCACCAAGAAGCACCGAAACAACACCTTTTAAGATATCGACAGGATTAAACATGAGAGTTAAAGAGAGTTTGGAAATAACAGAATATTTAGAAGAACTGAAAGAATACGAATTAAATTCCGACAGAAATGATATAAGAAAGGAAGCACAAAAAAATATAGAAACAGTACAAGAAAAGAATCTTAAAGGTGGCAATAATTATAGAAAAGCAGGAGCTATTTATTAGATAGGAGACTTAGTAGCTATTAAGCGAACACAATATGGAACGGGCATGAAGCTAAGACCCAAGTTTTTTGGACCATATAAAATAGTTGAGAAATTAAACCATGAAAGATATAAAGTTAAAAAAATAGGGGAACATAAAGGTCCAAATGAAACTAATACTAATGTTGAATATATGAAAAAATGGTAATGTCATTCGAGACGAATGTAAAGTCAGGATATTTTAGTAAGGCTGCTTCACCTGCTGAGTCACGGTACCATTATTATGAATTCGAAACTCTTGGTGTTGTTTTGTCTATGAAACATTTTCGCCATTATAGGGTGAAAATTTTGATGTCTTTACTGACTGTTTCTCACTTAAATCATCAAATACTAAACATAACCTATCTTCCAGGGTATAAAGATGGTGGGCCTATTTACTGTCGTTTACATTTAACTTACAATATACACAAGGTAAACAAATGGCTCATGTTGACTTCTTTTCAAGAAATCTGCCTTCAGATGATTTGGTTGCTACAACTTGCAAAATAAAAGAAAAAGAGCTAATTTGGCAGAAATATCTAGCACATGGCTTCTAGCTGAGCAGCACCAAGATTCCGAAATAGTTAATTGCGAAATAGAAATAGCACTGGGTTTAGTGTTTTAGTGTTGTTCACAACAGAAAATAAATTTGCATTTGATTGCGACCGGTGCAAGTAGAGCTAATAGGCAAGTTGAACGCATTATGAGCACTTTAAAAAACTTATTAACTGCAGCCGAGACTAGCAGCCGGTCTTGGCAAGATGCATTAGGAGAGGTCCAGTTAGTCTTAAGCTGTACGGTTAGTCGAGTGACAAAGGCAAGCCACTAAGAATTGTTTATTGGCAAAGTTGCTCGCCCGTTGGGGTTCATCCTACCCTGCGATTTGGGACATGAGATTGATTTAGCAAAAGTAAGAGCACAAGCAGCTCAAAATATTTCAGCTGCAGCAACATATAACAAGGCGCGATTTGATAAAAAGTTGGTGATCTCATGTTGTTAAAAAATGAGAAGAGTCATCAAACAAACCTTTTCAAATAACTGAATTGCTAGAGGGGGATAGGTCATTGACAAATAATAGAAAATATAAATATGCTCAGGATGACATAAGAAAAATGCCAGATGGGCAAGTACCAGCTGAATTTGAAAGTTGTGATAAGGATTTGAAAGTGAAACTGTTGAAAGAGACAGTAATGAAATGATTGAAATAGAAACTGCTGAATGGACTGATAATGAAACTTGTAATAATAATGTGCAAAACTATTGTTTTGGTCATGGCGTGCAGAGCATTAGATATTATAATATGAAACCTGCAGGGTTAATGATAATGTAAAAATTATGTTAAAGAACAAGAAGTTTGTATTAGTTTAAGAATTAAATAGAAATTTGAGGATTTGATTTGTTTGTTTTGTTGAATTAAAATTATAAGAAATTTATAAATAACACTAGGTAACAGCCAGATTGCCATTTGGACCAAACCATATGAAGCCCCATATGACGAAAAACCACTTTAAAAAATTTTCTATGGCGTTATTTTTTTTTTAAATTTTCAAAAAATTTATTTTTTAAGCTTTTTTTTAGAGGTGAGCTTGCATTATTGGTCATTACGCGAGAATGTCGTCACCGATTTTAAAAAGCTTCTGAAAGATAATGAATAGATCTATAAATTAGTCATACACACTTTTAAATTTAAATCATTGGTTTTGCAACTATATATGTAGGAATAAGTTAGATTCTAAGTTTATTCAGCGCTGGTACGATATGTTATCGACCAGCACTATGATAAGTTGTTTTGATCGAATGAAGAAATGAATCACAGAGCAGAAGCGAGAGAGAAATGTCGTCGCAAGCGGAAGAAAAAAACCGAATTTGTTAAAATATATTTAATAAATAAATAGTTTTCGTTAAAATAAGCTTTGAAGTATTAAAAGGAGAACATCCCTACCATCACGTATTCAACCTACAAATTGGGGGCCCGTCCGGTCTTAAGAACAAAAGTGCCCATCAAAGCAACAAAAATCAACGCTAATTGTACGAGTACGTGAATTATGCGATAATAAAAATGTACACATTGGCTTTTCTGGGAAAATTCGCAATTGGATAAACGTTTAAGTGTATGTATGTACATATGTATGTGTATATGACGTAGTATGATGAAATTCGAAAGGCGCCAGACACGCGTAATAAGAAAACTACGCAACTAGATCTGCATACATACATATATACATATATACAAAAGAGAGACACAGACTTACAAAAGGAAAAGAACAGCAGTAACAGCGGCAGTACAATAAGCGGCAAAATAAAAAGTAACGGCGGCAGAGGCTTGGTGGGCAGTTTGGCTGGCAGTTGATGTAGTCGAGATTTAGTGGACATCGGTGGTGTATACCAAAGAAGCATTTTTCATAGGAGGTGGACTGGCGCAGACATAAGAAGCAAGTCAAGTGGCGCAGTAACCAACGAGATTTGCAGGGAAGAGCGGATATTGATGATCGGCAGCTACTAGCCTACGCTGACACACAGAAGACAAATCGAGGCGCAGTGTCAGAAGAAAGTACAGGTGATCAGTAACGAATGGATTTAAGTACTATAATGTCACAAAATGTGGAGGGACTAAAAAAGATGTTAGCAGAAGTTGGACTAAGTGTGCAAGCTAGAAAATCTGAGTTGCCAGAAAGGTTAGTACAGCATATGAACTCACTGAAGGTATCAGAGGTCTTAGAGTCAACGACTTATAACGATGCAGTTGAAACGGTTACAAGTGGTTCAGGACATTTTGCTTTGAGAGACACACAAGAAAGTTTATCTGCATTTTCGAGTCTCGATTCATAAGACGTCAATCATTGGATCGATGAATTTGAGGATGTGGCAGAACAGTTAGGTGGAATGAATTACAAAAATTTGTATTTGCAAAACAATTATTGCAGGGAGCAGATAAATTATTTGTCAAAAGCTTGACTGCTGTACGTGGATAGAGTGGATGGAGCGAACTTAAAACCGAGTTGGTGTCTGAGTTTGGAAAACAGTTATGCTCAGCAGATGTACACAACATTTTGAAGAATCGGCATAAGAAAAACAAAGAGTCGTTAATCGAATATTTATATAATCTCATCCAAATATTGAAGCAAATAA
The DNA here is from genome assembly GCA_035043565.1 of Drosophila robusta. Lineage (NCBI taxonomy): Eukaryota > Metazoa > Arthropoda > Insecta > Diptera > Drosophilidae > Drosophila > Drosophila robusta. The sequence continues at coordinate 64,961 of JAWNMW010000079.1, forward strand.
ATCTAGATGATCGAAGCATAATTACTTATTTTATAGACGGAATACCAGACTTGAGATTAAATAAGGCATGTTTATATTCAGCAGCGACATTAAAAGAATTAAAGATACGGATTAAAATATACGAGAAAATTAGATCAGAAATGTAAGAAAGCTATACTTTGTTACAAATGCCAACAAGAAGGCCATATTGCTAGTGCATGTAAATTTGGGAAACCTGAGGGAGCGGAAACAAAGAAGGAGAACGGCAATTTAGGATGCCAACAATATAAGGTGCAGTCAGGAATGTTTAAAATATTAAAGTTTAGAGAGAATAATATAAATGTATTGGTCGACACAGGGTGCGATCTGTCACTAATAAAATATGACAGTTTAAGCAGACTCGGAAAAGTATACATAAATCAACATGACATACGCCTATTATTTGGAATAGGAGGCAGTTGCAAGTTAGATGTAATGGCTGATGATATTTCATTCTCAGCTGTTTTTCATGTCGTAAAGCGTAAAGATTTAGAGTACGAAGCTATTTTAGGTCGCGATGTATTAACACTTGTCAACATGAAATTGGATGAAAATGGTGGTAAGTTTGTCCAAAAAGAAAATGACTGTATCAAAGCATGTGTTGAATTTAAGGCAATATGTCTAAGTGAGATCGAAATGAATTCGAAGCCTTCAGATAATGTAGATTTAGCACATTTAGGAAACCAGGACAGAAATATCATAAATAAAATGATAAACGATTACAGACCAAGGAAAACAATAAAGTCGCCTATAGAAATGAAAATTATCTTGATAAAAGATTCTCCAGTATGGCAACATCCGCGAAGAAGTTCATATTCAGAGAAATCTATTATAGAGAAGCAGATAACTGAGTGGCCAGACGTAGGAATAATTGTTCCACGCAACCCTGAATTCGCAGCGCCAGTTGTATTAGTTTCAAAAAAATATGGTTGTTCGCGTTTTTGTTGTGACTACAGGCGCTTGAATGAAAATATTGTTAGAGATAGATTTTCTATGGCTTTGATTAATGACGTGATAGATAGACTACAAGGCAGTAAAGTATTCACAACATTAGATTTAAAAAATGGATTTTTCCATGTACCGATTGAGCCTTCGTCTAGGAAATATACGTCATTAGTAACACATAATGGACAGTTTGAATTTACCCATATACCTTTTGGAATTACGAACTCACCAGCTGTATTTTGTCGTTATACAAACGCAGTTTTGCGAGATCTAATTCAAAGCGACAAGGTAATAAGATACATGGATGATATAGTTCTCCCAGCCAAAAATATACATGAAGGTATAGAAAACTTTAAAAGTTTTTTGGAAGTGGCAGGTGCGACAGGACTACACATAAAGGGGAAAAAAGAAGGATACATAATATCAATCGATAAAGCTGTGGATCCATTAGGTATATATCATATAGATCATGTCGGAACAGAAACACGACACCATATTCTAGTAGTGGTAGATGGGTTCTCAAAATTTGTGTGGTTATATCCCACAAAAAGCACAGGTGCCGAAGAAATAGTTGATAGATTAAGCAGGCAGCAATTTTCGGCAATCCAAAACGAATCATTTCAGATAGAGGTACCGCGTTTACGTCTAACTTGTTGAATACATACTGTCAGGAAGAAAATATACAGTTATTACATATTGCTACAGGCGTGCCCGGAGGCAATGGACAAGTTGAACGGATACATAGAATTATTGTGCCATTAATTGCAAAACTGATCCAGAACAATTCGTCAAAATGGTACACTCAGGTGAGCAATGTACAAAAGATAATAAATAACACTCCACCAAGAAGCACCGAAACAACACCTTTTAAGATATCGACAGGATTAAACATGAGAGTTAAAGAGAGTTTGGAAATAACAGAATATTTAGAAGAACTGAAAGAATACGAATTAAATTCCGACAGAAATGATATAAGAAAGGAAGCACAAAAAAATATAGAAACAGTACAAGAAAAGAATCTTAAAGGTGGCAATAATTATAGAAAAGCAGGAGCTATTTATTAGATAGGAGACTTAGTAGATATTAAGCGAACACAATATGGAACGGGCATGAAGCTAAGACCCAAGTTTTTTGGACCATATAAAATAGTTGAGAAATTAAACCATGAAAGATATAAAGTTAAAAAAATAGGGGAACATAAAGGTCCAAATGAAACTAATACTAATGTTGAATATATGAAAAAATGGTAATGTCATTCGAGACGAATGTAAAGTCAGGATATTTTAGTAAGGCTGCTTCACCTGCTGAGTCACGGTACCATTATTATGAATTCGAAACTCTTGGTGTTGTTTTGTCTATGAAACATTTTCGCCATTATAGGGTGAAAATTTTGATGTCTTTACTGACTGTTTCTCACTTAAATCATCAAAGACTAAACATAACCTATCTTCCAGGGTATAAAGATGGTGGGCCTATTTACTGTCGTTTACATTTAACTTACAATATACACAAGGTAAACAAATGGCTCATTGACTTGACTTCTTTTCAAGAAATCTGTCTTCAGATGATTTGGTTGCTACAACTTGCAAAATAAAACAAAAAGAGCTAATTTGGCAGAAATATCTAGCACATGGCTTCTAGCTGAGCAGCACCAAGATTCCGAAATAGTTAATTGCGAAATAGAAATAGCACTGGGTTTAGTGTTTTAGTGTTGTTCACAACAGAAAATAAATTTGCATTTGATTGCGACCGGTGCAAGTAGAGCTAATAGGCAAGTTGAACGCATTATGAGCACTTTAAAAAACTTATTAACTGCAGCCGAGACTAGCAGCCGGTCTTGGCAAGATGCATTAGGAGAGGTCCAGTTAGTCTTAAGCTGTACGGTTAGTCGAGTGACAAAGGCAAGCCACTAAGAATTGTTTATTGGCAAAGTTGCTCGCCCGTTGGAGTTGCATTCACCCTGCGATTTGGGACATGAGATTGATTTAGCAAAAGTAAGAGCACAAGCAGCTCAAAATATTTCAGCTGCAGCAACATATAACAAGGCGCGATTTGATAAAAAGTTGGTGATCTCATGTTGTTAAAAAATGAGAAGAGGCATCAAACAAACCTTTTCAAATAACTGAATTGCTAGAGGGGGATAGGTCATTGACAAATAATAGAAAATATAAATATGCTCAGGATGACATGAGAAAAATGCCAGATGGGCAAATACCAGCTGAATTTGAAAGTTGTGATAAGGATTTGAAAGTGAAACTGTTGAAAGAGACAGTAATGAAATGATTGAAATAGAAACTGCTGAATGGACTGATAATGAAACTTGTAATAATAATGTGCAAAACTATTGTTTTGGTCATGGCGTGCAGAGCATTAGATATTATAATATGAAACCTGCAGGGTTAATGATAATGTAAAAATTATGTTAAAGAACAAGAAGTTTGTATTAGTTTAAGAATTAAATAGAAATTTGAGGATTTGATTTGTTTGTTTTGTTGAATTAAAATTATAAGAAATTTATAAATAACACTAGGTAACAGCCAGATTGCCATTTGGACCAAACCATATGAAGCCCCATATGACGAAAAACCACTTTAAAAAATTTTCTATGGCGTTATTTTTTTTTTAAATTTTCAAAAAATTTATTTTTTAAGCTTTTTTTTAGAGGTGAGCTTGCATTATTGGTCATTACGCGAGAATGTCGTCACCGATTTTAAAAAGCTTCTGAAAGATAATGAATAGATCTATAAATTAGTCATACACACTTTTAAATTTAAATCATTGGTTTTGCAACTATATATGTAGGAATAAGTTAGATTCTAAGTTTATTCAGCGCTGGTACGATATGTTATCGACCAGCACTATGATAAGTTGTTTTGATCGAATGAAGAAATGAATCACAGAGCAGAAGCGAGAGAGAAATGTCGTCGCAAGCGGAAGAAAAAAACCGAATTTGTTAAAATATATTTAATAAATAAATAGTTTTCGTTAAAATAAGCTTTGAAGTATTAAAAGGAGAACATCCCTACCATCACGTATTCAACCTACAAATTGGGGGCCCGTCCGGTCTTAAGAACAAAAGTGCCCATCAAAGCAACAAAAATCAACGCTAATTGTACGAGTACGTGAATTATGCGATAATAAAAATGTACACATTGGCTTTTCTGGGAAAATTCGCAATTGGATAAACGTTTAAGTGTATGTATGTACATATGTATGTGTATATGACGTAGTATGATGAAATTCGAAAGGCGCCAGACACGCGTAATAAGAAAACTACGCAACTAGATCTGCATACATACATATATACATATATACAAAAGAGAGACACAGACTTACAAAAGGAAAAGAACAGCAGTAACAGCGGCAGTACAATAAGCGGCAAAATAAAAAGTAACGGCGGCAGAGGCTTGGTGGGCAGTTTGGCTGGCAGTTGATGTAGTCGAGATTTAGTGGACATCGGTGGTGTATACCAAAGAAGCATTTTTCATAGGAGGTGGACTGGCGCAGACATAAGAAGCAAGTCAAGTGGCGCAGTAACCAACGAGATTTGCAGGGAAGAGCGGATATTGATGATCGGCAGCTACTAGCCTACGCTGACACACAGAAGACAAATCGAGGCGCAGTGTCAGAAGAAAGTACAGGTGATCAGTAACGAATGGATTTAAGTACTATAATGTCACAAAATGTGGAGGGACTAAAAAAGATGTTAGCAGAAGTTGGACTAAGTGTGCAAGCTAGAAAATCTGAGTTGCCAGAAAGGTTAGTACAGCATATGAACTCACTGAAGGTATCAGAGGTCTTAGAGTCAACGACTTATAACGATGCAGTTGAAACGGTTACAAGTGGTTCAGGACATTTTGCTTTGAGAGACACACAAGAAAGTTTATCTGCATTTTCGAGTCTCGATTCATAAGACGTCAATCATTGGATCGATGAATTTGAGGATGTGGCAGAACAGTTAGGTGGAATGAATTACAAAAATTTGTATTTGCAAAACAATTATTGCAGGGAGCAGATAAATTATTTGTCAAAAGCTTGACTGCTGTACGTGGATAGAGTGGATGGAGCGAACTTAAAACCGAGTTGGTGTCTGAGTTTGGAAAACAGTTATGCTCAGCAGATGTACACAACATTTTGAAGAATCGGCATAAGAAAAACAAAGAGTCGTTAATCGAATATTTATATAATCTCATCCAAATATTGAAGCAAATAAATCTAGATGATCGAAGCATAATTACTTATTTTATAGACGGAATACCAGACTTGAGATTAAATAAGGCATGTTTATATTCAGCAGCGACATTAAAAGAATTAAAGATACGGATTAAAATATACGAGAAAATTAGATCAGAAATGTAAGAAAGCTATACTTTGTTACAAATGCCAACAAGAAGGCCATATTGCTAGTGCATGTAAATTTGGGAAACCTGAGGGAGCGGAAACAAAGAAGGAGAACGGCAATTTAGGATGCCAACAATATAAGGTGCAGTCAGGAATGTTTAAAATATTAAAGTTTAGAGAGAATAATATAAATGTATTGGTCGACACAGGGTGCGATCTGTCACTAATAAAATATGACAGTTTAAGCAGACTCGGAAAAGTATACATAAATCAACATGACATACGCCTATTATTTGGAATAGGAGGCAGTTGCAAGTTAGATGTAATGGCTGATGATATTTCATTCTCAGCTGTTTTTCATGTCGTAAAGCGTAAAGATTTAGAGTACGAAGCTATTTTAGGTCGCGATGTATTAACACTTGTCAACATGAAATTGGATGAAAATGGTGGTAAGTTTGTCCAAAAAGAAAATGACTGTATCAAAGCATGTGTTGAATTTAAGGCAATATGTCTAAGTGAGATCGAAATGAATTCGAAGCCTTCAGATAATGTAGATTTAGCACATTTAGGAAACCAGGACAGAAATATCATAAATAAAATGATAAACGATTACAGACCAAGGAAAACAATAAAGTCGCCTATAGAAATGAAAATTATCTTGATAAAAGATTCTCCAGTATGGCAACATCCGCGAAGAAGTTCATATTCAGAGAAATCTATTATAGAGAAGCAGATAACTGAGTGGCCAGACGTAGGAATAATTGTTCCACGCAACCCTGAATTCGCAGCGCCAGTTGTATTAGTTTCAAAAAAATATGGTTGTTCGCGTTTTTGTTGTGACTACAGGCGCTTGAATGAAAATATTGTTAGAGATAGATTTTCTATGGCTTTGATTAATGACGTGATAGATAGACTACAAGGCAGTAAAGTATTCACAACATTAGATTTAAAAAATGGATTTTTCCATGTACCGATTGAGCCTTCGTCTAGGAAATATACGTCATTAGTAACACATAATGGACAGTTTGAATTTACCCATATACCTTTTGGAATTACGAACTCACCAGCTGTATTTTGTCGTTATACAAACGCAGTTTTGCGAGATCTAATTCAAAGCGACAAGGTAATAAGATACATGGATGATATAGTTCTCCCAGCCAAAAATATACATGAAGGTATAGAAAACTTTAAAAGTTTTTTGGAAGTGGCAGGTGCGACAGGACTACACATAAAGGGGAAAAAAGAAGGATACATAATATCAATCGATAAAGCTGTGGATCCATTAGGTATATATCATATAGATCATGTCGGAACAGAAACACGACACCATATTCTAGTAGTGGTAGATGAGTTCTCAAAATTTGTGTTATTATATCCCACAAAAAGCACAAGTGCCGAAGATATAGTTGATAGATTAAGCATGCAGCAATTTTCGGCAATCCAAAACGAATCATTTCAGATAGAGGTACCGCGTTTACGTCTAACTTGTTGAATACATACTGTCAGGAAGAAAATATACAGTTATTACATATTGCTACAGGCGTGCCCGGAGGCAATGGACAAGTTGAACGGATACATATAATTATTGTGCCATTAATTGCAAAACTGATCCAGAACAATTCGTCAAAATGGTACACTCAGGTGAGCAATGTACAAAAGATAATAAATAACATTCCACCAAGAAGCACCGAAACAACACCTTTTAAGATATCGACAGGATTAAACATGAGAGTTAAAGAGAGTTTGGAAATAACAGAATATTTAGAAGAACTGAAAGAATACGAATTAAATTCCGACAGAAATGATATAAGAAAGGAAGCACAAAAAAATATAGAAACAGTACAAGAAAAGAATCTTAAAGGTGGCAATAATTATAGAAAAGCAGGAGCTATTTATTAGATAGGAGACTTAGTAGCTATTAAGCGAACACAATATGGAACGGGCATGAAGCTAAGACCCAAGTTTTTTGGACCATATAAAATAGTTGAGAAATTAAACCATGAAAGATATAAAGTTAAAAAAATAGGGGAACATAAAGGTCCAAATGAAACTAATACTAATGTTGAATATATGAAAAAATGGTAATGTCATTCGAGACGAATGTAAAGTCAGGATATTTTAGTAAGGCTGCTTCACCTGCTGAGTCACGGTACCATTATTATGAATTCGAAACTCTTGGTGTTGTTTTGTCTATGAAACATTTTCGCCATTATAGGGTGAAAATTTTGATGTCTTTACTGACTGTTTCTCACTTAAATCATCAAAGACTAAACATAACCTATCTTCCAGGGTATAAAGATGGTGGGCCTATTTACTGTCGTTTACATTTAACTTACAATATACACAAGGTAAACAAATGGCTCATTGACTTGACTTCTTTTCAAGAAATCTGTCTTCAGATGATTTGGTTGCTACAACTTGCAAAATAAAACAAAAAGAGCTAATTTGGCAGAAATATCTAGCACATGGCTTCTAGCTGAGCAGCACCAAGATTCCGAAATAGTTAATTGCGAAATAGAAATAGCACTGGGTTTAGTGTTTTAGTGTTGTTCACAACAGAAAATAAATTTGCATTTGATTGCGACCGGTGCAAGTAGAGCTAATAGGCAAGTTGAACGCATTATGAGCACTTTAAAAAACTTATTAACTGCAGCCGAGACTAGCAGCCGGTCTTGGCAAGATGCATTAGGAGAGGTCCAGTTAGTCTTAAGCTGTACGGTTAGTCGAGTGACAAAGGCAAGCCACTAAGAATTGTTTATTGGCAAAGTTGCTCGCCCGTTGGAGTTGCATTCACCCTGCGATTTGGGACATGAGATTGATTTAGCAAAAGTAAGAGCACAAGCAGCTCAAAATATTTCAGCTGCAGCAACATATAACAAGGCGCGATTTGATAAAAAGTTGGTGATCTCATGTTGTTAAAAAATGAGAAGAGGCATCAAACAAACCTTTTCAAATAACTGAATTGCTAGAGGGGGATAGGTCATTGACAAATAATAGAAAATATAAATATGCTCAGGATGACATGAGAAAAATGCCAGATGGGCAAATACCAGCTGAATTTGAAAGTTGTGATAAGGATTTGAAAGTGAAACTGTTGAAAGAGACAGTAATGAAATGATTGAAATAGAAACTGCTGAATGGACTGATAATGAAACTTGTAATAATAATGTGCAAAACTATTGTTTTGGTCATGGCGTGCAGAGCATTAGATATTATAATATGAAACCTGCAGGGTTAATGATAATGTAAAAATTATGTTAAAGAACAAGAAGTTTGTATTAGTTTAAGAATTAAATAGAAATTTGAGGATTTGATTTGTTTGTTTTGTTGAATTAAAATTATAAGAAATTTATAAATAACACTAGGTAACAGCCAGATTGCCATTTGGACCAAACCATATGAAGCCCCATATGACGAAAAACCACTTTAAAAAATTTTCTATGGCGTTATTTTTTTTTTAAATTTTCAAAAAATTTATTTTTTAAGCTTTTTTTTAGAGGTGAGCTTGCATTATTGGTCATTACGCGAGAATGTCGTCACCGATTTTAAAAAGCTTCTGAAAGATAATGAATAGATCTATAAATTAGTCATACACACTTTTAAATTTAAATCATTGGTTTTGCAACTATATATGTAGGAATAAGTTAGATTCTAAGTTTATTCAGCGCTGGTACGATATGTTATCGACCAGCACTATGATAAGTTGTTTTGATCGAATGAAGAAATGAATCACAGAGCAGAAGCGAGAGAGAAATGTCGTCGCAAGCGGAAGAAAAAAACCGAATTTGTTAAAATATATTTAATAAATAAATAGTTTTCGTTAAAATAAGCTTTGAAGTATTAAAAGGAGAACATCCCTACCATCACGTATTCAACCTACAAATTGGGGGCCCGTCCGGTCTTAAGAACAAAAGTGCCCATCAAAGCAACAAAAATCAACGCTAATTGTACGAGTACGTGAATTATGCGATAATAAAAATGTACACATTGGCTTTTCTGGGAAAATTCGCAATTGGATAAACGTTTAAGTGTATGTATGTACATATGTATGTGTATATGACGTAGTATGATGAAATTCGAAAGGCGCCAGACACGCGTAATAAGAAAACTACGCAACTAGATCTGCATACATACATATATACATATATACAAAAGAGAGACACAGACTTACAAAAGGAAAAGAACAGCAGTAACAGCGGCAGTACAATAAGCGGCAAAATAAAAAGTAACGGCGGCAGAGGCTTGGTGGGCAGTTTGGCTGGCAGTTGATGTAGTCGAGATTTAGTGGACATCGGTGGTGTATACCAAAGAAGCATTTTTCATAGGAGGTGGACTGGCGCAGACATAAGAAGCAAGTCAAGTGGCGCAGTAACCAACGAGATTTGCAGGGAAGAGCGGATATTGATGATCGGCAGCTACTAGCCTACGCTGACACACAGAAGACAAATCGAGGCGCAGTGTCAGAAGAAAGTACAGGTGATCAGTAACGAATGGATTTAAGTACTATAATGTCACAAAATGTGGAGGGACTAAAAAAGATGTTAGCAGAAGTTGGACTAAGTGTGCAAGCTAGAAAATCTGAGTTGCCAGAAAGGTTAGTACAGCATATGAACTCACTGAAGGTATCAGAGGTCTTAGAGTCAACGACTTATAACGATGCAGTTGAAACGGTTACAAGTGGTTCAGGACATTTTGCTTTGAGAGACACACAAGAAAGTTTATCTGCATTTTCGAGTCTCGATTCATAAGACGTCAATCATTGGATCGATGAATTTGAGGATGTGGCAGAACAGTTAGGTGGAATGAATTACAAAAATTTGTATTTGCAAAACAATTATTGCAGGGAGCAGATAAATTATTTGTCAAAAGCTTGACTGCTGTACGTGGATAGAGTGGATGGAGCGAACTTAAAACCGAGTTGGTGTCTGAGTTTGGAAAACAGTTATGCTCAGCAGATGTACACAACATTTTGAAGAATCGGCATAAGAAAAACAAAGAGTCGTTAATCGAATATTTATATAATCTCATCCAAATATTGAAGCAAATAAATCTAGATGATCGAAGCATAATTACTTATTTTATAGACGGAATACCAGACTTGAGATTAAATAAGGCATGTTTATATTCAGCAGCGACATTAAAAGAATTAAAGATACGGATTAAAATATACGAGAAAATTAGATCAGAAATGTAAGAAAGCTATACTTTGTTACAAATGCCAACAAGAAGGCCATATTGCTAGTGCATGTAAATTTGGGAAACCTGAGGGAGCGGAAACAAAGAAGGAGAACGGCAATTTAGGATGCCAACAATATAAGGTGCAGTCAGGAATGTTTAAAATATTAAAGTTTAGAGAGAATAATATAAATGTATTGGTCGACACAGGGTGCGATCTGTCACTAATAAAATATGACAGTTTAAGCAGACTCGGAAAAGTATACATAAATCAACATGACATACGCCTATTATTTGGAATAGGAGGCAGTTGCAAGTTAGATGTAATGGCTGATGATATTTCATTCTCAGCTGTTTTTCATGTCGTAAAGCGTAAAGATTTAGAGTACGAAGCTATTTTAGGTCGCGATGTATTAACACTTGTCAACATGAAATTGGATGAAAATGGTGGTAAGTTTGTCCAAAAAGAAAATGACTGTATCAAAGCATGTGTTGAATTTAAGGCAATATGTCTAAGTGAGATCGAAATGAATTCGAAGCCTTCAGATAATGTAGATTTAGCACATTTAGGAAACCAGGACAGAAATATCATAAATAAAATGATAAACGATTACAGACCAAGGAAAACAATAAAGTCGCCTATAGAAATGAAAATTATCTTGATAAAAGATTCTCCAGTGGCAACATCCGCGAAGAAGTTCATATTCAGAGAAATCTATTATAGAGAAGCAGATAACTGAGTGGCCAGACGTAGGAATAATTGTTCCACGCAACCCTGAATTCGCAGCGCCAGTTGTATTAGTTTCAAAAAAATATGGTTGTTCGCGTTTTTGTTGTGACTACAGGCGCTTGAATGAAAATATTGTTAGAGATAGATTTTCTATGGCTTTGATTAATGACGTGATAGATAGACTACAAGGCAGTAAAGTATTCACAACATTAGATTTAAAAAATGGATTTTTCCATGTACCGATTGAGCCTTCGTCTAGGAAATATACGTCATTAGTAACACATAATGGACAGTTTGAATTTACCCATATACCTTTTGGAATTACGAACTCACCAGCTGTATTTTGTCGTTATACAAACGCAGTTTTGCGAGATCTAATTCAAAGCGACAAGGTAATAAGATACATGGATGATATAGTTCTCCCAGCCAAAAATATACATGAAGGTATAGAAAACTTTAAAAGTTTTTTGGAAGTGGCAGGTGCGACAGGACTACACATAAAGGGGAAAAAGAAGGATACATAATATCAATCGATAAAGCTGTGGATCCATTAGGTATATATCATATAGATCATGTCGGAACAGAAACACGACACCATATTCTAGTAGTGGTAGATGGGTTCTCAAAATTTGTGTGGTTATATCCCACAAAAAGCACAGGTGCCGAAGAAATAGTTGATAGATTAAGCAGGCAGCAATTTTCGGCAATCCAAAACGAATCATTTCAGATAGAGGTACCGCGTTTACGTCTAACTTGTTGAATACATGCTGCCAGGAAGAAAATATACAGTTATTACATATTGCTACAGGCGTGCCCGGAGGCAATGGACAAGTTGAACGGATACATAGAATTATTGTGCCATTAATTGCAAAACTGATCCAGAACAATTTGTCAAAATGGTACACTCAGGTGAGCAATGTACAAAAGATAATAAATAACACTCCACCAAGAAGCACCAAAACAACACCTTTTAAGATATCGACAGGATTAAACATGAGAGTTAAAGAGAGTTTGGAAATAACAGAATATTTAGAAGAACTGAAAGAATACGAATTAAATTCCGACAGAAATGATATAAGAAAGGAAGCACAAAAAAATATAGAAACAGTACAAGAAAAGAATCTTAAAGGTGGTAATAAGTATAGAAAAGCAGGAGCTATTTATTAGATAGGAGACTTAGTAGATATTAAGCGAACACAATATGGAACGGGCATGAAGCTAAGACCCAAGTTTTTTGGACCATATAAAATAGTTGAGAAATTAAACCATGAAAGATATAAAGTTAAAAAAATAGGGGAACATAAAGGTCCAAATGAAACTAATACTAATGTTGAATATATGAAAAAATGGTAATGTCATTCGAGACGAATGTAAAGTCAGGATATTTTAGTAAGGCTGCTTCACCTGCTGAGTCACGGTACCATTATTATGAATTCGAAACTCTTGGTGTTGTTTTGTCTATGAAACATTTTCGCCATTATAGGGTGAAAATTTTGATGTCTTTACTGACTGTTTCTCACTTAAATCATCAAAGACTAAACATAACCTATCTTCCAGGGTATAAAGATGGTGGGCTATTTACTGTCGTTTACATTTAACTTACAATATACACAAGGTAAACAAATGGCTCATGCTTGACTTCTTTTCAAGAAATCTGTCTTCAGATGATTTGGTTGCTACAACTTGCAAAATAAAAGAAAAAGAGCTAATTTGGCAGAAATATCTAGCACATGGCTTCTAGCTGAGCAGCACCAAGATTCCGAAATAGTTAATTGCGAAATAGAAATAGCACTGGGTTTAGTGTTTTAGTGTTGTTCACAACAGAAAATAAATTTGCATTTGATTGCGACCGGTGCAAGTAGAGCTAATAGGCAAGTTGAACGCATTATGAGCACTTTAAAAAACTTATTAACTGCAGCCGAGACTAGCAGCCGGTCTTGGCAAGATGCATTAGGAGAGGTCCAGTTAGTCTTAAGCTGTACGGTTAGTCGAGTGACAAAGGCAAGCCACTAAGAATTGTTTATTGGCAAAGTTGCTCGCCCGTTGGGGTTCATCCTACCTGCGATTTGGGACATGAGATTGATTTAGCAAAAGTAAGAGCACAAGCAGCTCAAAATATTTCAGCTGCAGCAACATATAACAAGTCGCGATTTGATAAAAAGTTGGTGATCTCATGTTGTTAAAAAATGAGAAGAGGCATCAAACAAACCTTTTCAAATAACTGAATTGCTAGAGGGGGATAGGTCATTGACAAATAATAGAAAATATAAATATGCTCAGGATGACATAAGAAAAATGCCAGATGGGCAAGTACCAGCTGAATTTGAAAGTTGTGATAAGGATTTGAAAGTGAAACTGTTGAAAGAGACAGTAATGAAATGATTGAAATAGAAACTGCTGAATGGACTGATAATGAAACTTGTAATAATAATGTGCAAAACTATTGTTTTGGTCATGGCGTGCAGAGCATTAGATATTATAATATGAAACCTGCAGGGTTAATGATAATGTAAAAATTATGTTAAAGAACAAGAAGTTTGTATTAGTTTAAGAATGAAACATAAATTTGAGGATTTGATTTGTTTGTTTTGTTGAATTAAAATTATAAGAAATTTATAAATAACACTAGGTAACAGCCAGATTGCCATTTGGACCAAACCATATGAAGCCCCATATGACGAAAAACCACTTTAAAAAATTTTCTATGGCGAGATTTTTTTTTACATTTTCAAAAAATTTATTTTTTAAGCTTTTTTTTAGAGGTGAGCTTGCATTATTGGTCATTACGCGAGAATGTCGTCACCGATTTTAAAAAGCTTCTGAAAGATAATGAATAGATCTATAAATTAGTCATACACACTTTTAAATTTAAATCATTGGTTTTGCAACTATATATGTAGGAATAAGTTAGATTCTAAGTTTATTCAGCGCTGGTACGATATGTTATCGACCAGCACTATGATAAGTTGTTTTGATCGAATGAAGAAATGAATCACAGAGCAGAAGCGAGAGAGAAATGTCGTCGCAAGCGGAAGAAAAAAACCGAATTTGTTAAAATATATTTAATAAATAAATAGTTTTCGTTAAAATAAGCTTTGAAGTATTAAAAGGAGAACATCCCTACCATCACGTATTCAACCTACAAATTGGGGGCCCGTCCGGTCTTAAGAACAAAAGTGCCCATCAAAGCAACAAAAATCAACGCTAATTGTACGAGTACGTGAATTATGCGATAATAAAAATGTACACATTGGCTTTTCTGGGAAAATTCGCAATTGGATAAACGTTTAAGTGTATGTATGTACATATGTATGTGTATATGACGTAGTATGATGAAATTCGAAAGGCGCCAGACACGCGTAATAAGAAAACTACGCAACTAGATCTGCATACATACATATATACATATATACAAAAGAGAGACACAGACTTACAAAAGGAAAAGAACAGCAGTAACAGCGGCAGTACAATAAGCGGCAAAATAAAAAGTAACGGCGGCAGAGGTTTGGTGGGCAGTTTGGCTGGCAGTTGATGTAGTCGAGATTTAGTGGACATCGGTGGTGTATACCAAAGAAGCATTTTTCATAGGAGGTGGACTGGCGCAGACATAAGAAGCAAGTCAAGTGGCGCAGTAACCAACGAGATTTGCAGGGAAGAGCGGATGTTGATGATCGGCAGCTACTAGCCTACGCTGACACACAGAAGACAAATCGAGGCGCAGTGTCAGAAGAAAGTACAGGTGATCAGTAACGAATGGATTTAAGTACTATAATGTCACAAAATGTGGAGGGACTAAAAAAGATGTTAGCAGAAGTTGGACTAAGTGTGCAAGCTAGAAAATCTGAGTTGCCAGAAAGGTTAGTACAGCATATGAACTCACTGAAGGTATCAGAGGTCTTAGAGTCAACGACTTATAACGATGCAGTTGAAACGGTTACAAGTGGTTCAGGACATTTTGCTTTGAGAGACACACAAGAAAGTTTATCTGCATTTTCGAGTCTCGATTCATAAGACGTCAATCATTGGATCGATGAATTTGAGGATGTGGCAGAACAGTTAGGTGGAATGAATTACAAAAATTTGTATTTGCAAAACAATTATTGCAGGGAGCAGATAAATTATTTGTCAAAAGCTTGACTGCTGTACGTGGATAGAGTGGATGGAGCGAACTTAAAACCGAGTTGGTGTCTGAGTTTGGAAAACAGTTATGCTCAGCAGATGTACACAACATTTTGAAGAATCGGCATAAGAAAAACAAAGAGTCGTTAATCGAATATTTATATAATCTCATCCAAATATCGAAGCAAATAAATCTAGATGATCGAAGCATAATTACTTATTTTATAGACGGAATACCAGACTTGAGATTAAATAAGGCATGTTTATATTCAGCAGCGACATTAAAAGAATTAAAGATACGGATTAAAATATACGAGAAAATTAGATCAGAAAAACCTAATAAGGCAAACAACGAAAATAGGATAAAAATAAAAAGGGAAGTTCGTCCGGTGAAAAAATGTTTTGTGTGTGGGAGCGTAGATCATTTAGCAGCCGAATGTAAGAAAGCTACACTTTATTACAAATGCCAACAAGAAGGCCATATTGCTAGTGCATGTAAATTTGGGAAACCTGAGGGAGCGGAAACAAAGAAGGAGAACGGCAATTTAGGATGCCAACAATATAAGGTGCAGTCAGGAATGTTTAAAATATTAAAGTTTAGAGAGAATAATATAAATGTATTGGTCGACACAGGGTGCGATCTGTCACTAATAAAAGATGACAGTTTAAGCAGACTCGGAAAAGTATACATAAATCAACATGACATACGCCTATTATTTGGAATAGGAGGCAGTTGCAAGTTAGATGTAATGGCTGATGATATTTCATTCTCAGCTGTTTTTCATGTCGTAAAGCGTAAAGATTTAGAGTACGAAGCTATTTTAGGTCGCGATGTATTAACACTTGTCAACATGAAATTGGATGAAAATGGTGGTAAGTTTGTCCAAAAAGAAAATGACTGTATCAAAGCATGTGTTGAATTTAAGGCAATATGTCTAAGTGAGATCGAAATGAATTCGAAGCCTTCAGATAATGTAGATTTAGCACATTTAGGAAACCAGGACAGAAATATCATAAATAAAATGATAAACGATTACAGACCAAGGAAAACAATAAAGTCGCCTATAGAAATGAAAATTATCTTGATAAAAGATTCTCCAGTATGGCAACATCCGCGAAGAAGTTCATATTCAGAGAAATCTATTATAGAGAAGCAGATAACTGAGTGGCCAGACGTAGGAATAATTGTTCCACGCAACCCTGAATTCGCAGCGCCAGTTGTATTAGTTTCAAAAAAATATGGTTGTTCGCGTTTTTGTTGTGACTACAGGCGCTTGAATGAAAATATTGTTAGAGATAGATTTTCTATGGCTTTGATTAATGACGTGATAGATAGACTACAAGGCAGTAAAGTATTCACAACATTAGATTTAAAAAATGGATTTTTCCATGTACCGATTGAGCCTTCGTCTAGGAAATATACGTCATTAGTAACACATAATGGACAGTTTGAATTTACCCATATACCTTTTGGAATTACGAACTCACCAGCTGTATTTTGTCGTTATACAAACGCAGTTTTGCGAGATCTAATTCAAAGCGACAAGGTAATAAGATACATGGATGATATAGTTCTCCCAGCCAAAAATATACATGAAGGTATAGAAAACTTTAAAAGTTTTTTGGAAGTGGCAGGTGCGACAGGACTACACATAAAGGGGAAAAAGAAGGATACATAATATCAATCGATAAAGCTGTGGATCCATTAGGTATATATCATATAGATCATGTCGGAACAGAAACACGACACCATACTCTAGTAGTGGTAGATGGGTTCTCAAAATTTGTGTGGTTATATCCCACAAAAAGCACAGGTGCCGAAGAAATAGTTGATAGATTAAGCAGGCAGCAATTTTCGGCAATCCAAAACGAATCATTTCAGATAGAGGTACCGCGTTTACGTCTAACTTGTTGAATACATACTGTCACGAAGAAAATATACAGTTATTACATATTGCTACAGGCGTGCCCGGAGGCAATGGACAAGTTGAACGGATACATAGAATTATTGTGCCATTAATTGCAAAACTGATCCAGAACAATTTGTCAAAATGGTACACTCAGGTGAGCAATGTACAAAAGATAATAAATAACACTCCACCAAGAAGCACCAAAACAACACCTTTTAAGATATCGACAGGATTAAACATGAGAGTTAAAGAGAGTTTGGAAATAACAGAATATTTAGAAGAACTGAAAGAATACGAATTAAATTCCGACAGAAATGATATAAGAAAGGAAGCACAAAAAAATATAGAAACAGTACAAGAAAAGAATCTTAAAGGTGGTAATAAGTATAGAAAAGCAGGAGCTATTTATTAGATAGGAGACTTAGTAGATATTAAGCGAACACAATATGGAACGGGCATGAAGCTAAGACCCAAGTTTTTGGGCCATATTAAATAGTTGAGAAATTAAACCATGAAAAATATAAAGTTAAAAAAATAGGGGAACATAAATGTCCAAATGAAACTAATACTATTGTTGAATTTATGAAAAAATGGTAATGTCATTCGAGACGAATGTAAAGTCAGGATATTTT